>JAGDQP010007787.1:0-47169 GCA_022664845.1 Lepisma saccharinum | reverse complement strand
AAACAATAGTAAATAAATTTATAATCCCGTCACTCTTGCCTCAAGATGTTTACTATAAATAGATTTAATAGAAACGAGTTAGCTCCTTACAACTCTTTGAAATATCTTTTTAGGTTGGATAAGTTTATTTCCTTGTTTTCAATATATTTTCCTTCAATCAATAGTTCCTACCTCTTCTCATCTCGCAATGCTTCAATCCGTGTCTCCTCACAATCAATTGGACAACTGCAACCCAATTCTTCAGCTGTTCTTCCAATGCTCTCACATGATTTGCAGTTGAAAATCTCTTAAATAATTTAAAACAATTGGCTTAGTAGAATGAGTTTTGTGAGACCGTATTTTATTAAATTATAGTGTTTTTTGTTTTAATTTAAGCTTTCGACCAATAATCACAGTCGTGTATGTAATAAACACTAGTGTTAAGTTTTTACGTACAATATTTACTAAAATTAAATTTCTGTATCACCCTCAAACGTGTTAAAAATTGAATTATTTTAAATACTAAAAATGTAGTGTGAAATAGATTTACTCTACAAAACATAAGAAAATAGGCTTCTTCTTCGTGTATTTGTCTCCTGCTTCAGTTTCCTTTTACTCTTTTAAGAATGTTCCTTCCGACTCTTGCCTGCCCTTACAGTTTTATTCTCTATGCTCTTTATCGTTCTTGCCGTTTTTTTTGCAAATGTTCTGTTTAAGTATTCAGGAATTACTTTTTCTTTAGAAACTACTTCATGGCTATCTATTACAAACGTTCATAGGGCTCACTCTTTCCATTTTTAGTTGCTCGTCTTCCTTATGTAGTTTTAGCTTGTTTTTAATATTTTTTTTATTTTCTCATATATACGCCAAAGCATATTCTTTAGACAATTTTATTTCCAATTACTTGTTTATGTTCTTTACTTCTTTTCTTTGAGCAGCCGAGGAAAGTATAAGAACATAAGAATAATAGAAAGAATAATAGGAAGCTAAAGTTAAGTTGAATCAACAATAAAACACAGAAGTAAAACCAAAGGCAAAAGTGGAAGTGAACGTGTTGATGTAGAGAAAAGATGGAAGGCAAGGTGAACGTTAAAGGCGTGGGCTGGACAATAGTTAGGGAACGTCAAAGAGTCTTCAAAGAGCAATAAAGAAGACAATCATCCAGAAGTGAGAAGATGAGTAGAGAAGTCTGAAAAGGTATTGCAGAGGATAGTGAAAAGTTACGAAAGCAGTGTGGAATTTCAGAGAAGAATATTTTAATTCTTAACTTGTAACGTGGTGATTTCCTAACGTTAATTGTAACGTTGTGTTTTAAGACGAATAGACGTTAGTAAAATAAAACCATTTTAGAACTAGCTTCTTTATTAAAATTAGTAATATTTGCTTTTTGTTTAGAGTTTTGAAAGAAGCTAGAGTCCAAATGTAGTGCAGAAAAATATTGAAAATATATTTAGTGATGAAGATTTAGTTAATTTTCATATATGTATAAAAATAAAGTAGGAATACTATAAAATATTATTTGATTTTTAAAACGTCGCAAGATGTCTGTAATATTCAATAGCTTAAAAAATGGATTGAGCAAACTTCGCCTATCTTTTGATAAGTCTTATTTATCTAGATCTGTGTCGAGTTTACTCCAAACATTTTGTCTTTCTTCTTCTCCTTCTACGTCACAATCACATATATTATATTCTAAACAATTTAGCACCTCTGCTAAATTGTAAACGTTTTCAATTTTTTCCTGCATCCTTTCTCCACCTGCGACATATTTACAAAAATAGTTCAATATACTGAAATGTAGCTTAAATTATAATGTGTGATCTAGCAGACGGTTAGAGAAATTTGTGCAGTCATCATCAGAACTAAAAGTGCACTAACGCGACTTGGGGACTTGGGTACCACCAGATGCAATTGTGTTTCACTATACGAAGGAACTTGGAACGACTTCCCTGAAAGAAATTTAAATAAATAATGAACAATGATTATGTGTTGTGCCTCAGTGAACACACATTATAAGTTAACAGTTTGTATTAAGTCAGTAATTATGATAAATAGATTTTTATTATTAAACAATCTTTTATATAGTTCTTTTCCACCAAATTGATTCATTTTCAACTTCTTCAATTAAGATGTGGCCAGTGTCTCGATTGAACAAAACGCTTTATTTTGTTATTAACGCCAGTACAGAAAAGGATAAAGATAAAGATGGAATGAATTTTCTGAGTGGTAATAGTACTATGGCTTACGCCCGTCCCGACATAGAAAAGGAAATAAAGATATAAGTAAATAAATTTTGAGAAATGAATTACAACAGGCAGGGATGGATTTTGAGATTTTACTTTTAAATTAAGCACACTTACCACATAGGAGATTTTCTTAGTCAAATTTGAAATTCTTCGATATTTGCGACTGTTATATCTGTCAATGTTAAGAACTAAGTAAAAACCAAACATCAGGTCTTTGCAAAGATAATGTCGGTTTGCAACCCGCAAATTTAAAAGTGTATATTTCTGGTTCAGATACATGTCGCTAATCGAAATAAGAACCTTTGTCATCCTTGTAGTTTTTGTCAGTGGAATACAATATATTTAATTCCATCTGCACGTATATGGTGGCAACAAATTTCCTGAAAACTATTTTAGTAATACCTTGGTTCTGAAAGACTTTTCACCTATCTAAAGGTCCAGGTGTTTAAAGAAATCCATTGGCGGAATGGTCTGATTAGTATGGCTGTTGGAGTTGGGTTTCATAGTCTCGTTCATTCAGTTTCTCTAGAGTGTGTTCTGCATCGTGTGGGCGAGCATTTTCTTGTAAGAGAATTGGTCCTTTCAGGTTGTCTAGTGATAGACGCTCTCGTTCCAATGCAAATCATCAATTTCGCGACAATATTTCTGTTCCATAATGTTATTTACCTGGATTCAAAATGTTGTAGTAAAATATAAATATTGCACACCACTAAACAGTCACCGTCACTTTCTTTGACTTTAAGTGTATTGGGCGTTATAAGTGTTCAACAATTGAGCAGATTGCCGTTTTTATTTACACAATCAATTCGTCATCGTAAATAGGATTACCAACCCTCCAGTTTCTGCCGGACATGTCCTTCTTTTTAACAATTTTAGACATGTCAAACCGGCATTTGTCCTTTTTTATAAAAGATCCGACATTTTAAACCTAAAATTAGCAAGACGTTACTACACCTAAATCTGCATTGTTTGCGTTATTTACTGTACACTTTGTGGTCACGAGCGGTAAATTGTCACATTTATTATCTACTAGCGTGCGTGGTTGGTTGTATTTTCAATATGTCGCACTCGACTATTTTTGTCTCCGTTCGCGAAATTGCGAAAAGTAGAAAAGATTGGTAAGAACAATCACATCAGCAAGTAATATTTTTGTCTTCAAAATCCCGGAATTTTTCACCATTAGTTAAAAATGTAACTAGCGAATGTCCTTGTGCCTAGAAAAAATATCATTCCTGCAGATTCCTTGTGTCCGGCATGTTTTCAGAAAGTCGCCTTTTTTCGGAGTTTTGTCCTGCATTTTACAATTTTCAGTTGGTAACCCTAATTGTAGATAACAATGCGACTTTGAGCAATTGTCATAACGACGATGTCTTTGTTGTTCATTCAGCTCATGAGGAATCCGTTTGTCGAGCTTTTTATCTTTTTCATTCGGCGCCAAATGTCTAGCTACTGTTCATTCCTTGTCCTTAGGTTTCACTGCGACTTCTAGAGTTTTTTTTTTTCTGGGGATTCTCTTCAAGGGCTGCTTACAGATGATCGTTGTAAATAACTGTTAACATTCTTCTATCCTTTTCTTCTTCGAGGCACCATATTGAAAGTTTGCAAAAACAGTTGAACTGTGCGTCCAATGATTGGTCCTTTGCCAAATGCTACGTCAATTTTCGGGTTGTTTTCCGCAGCTATGGACATCAGTTTCTACTCATACGTGCTTCTGATTCATATCTAGCTCAATGGTCTAACCTGAAAAGTAAAATGCTGGTTGACACACTGCAACCTCATAAATAAGATTTATTTGCTGTAAGATTATCGGAAAATATACCATCAACACGCTGACATACATATTTATCCTGCAATACTGCTTTTAAGTTTACAGGTACCAAGACCGACATTATTTTTGTATCAGTCTGGTCCAAACGTTCATGAGCAAGGAATGACTGACGCAGCTCTCTTAAAAATATAAATAATTAACGGATATTTACTTCTGCCTTTTAATTATCTATTGATTCTAATTGGTCGAAAAGTGTGTTACCTCTTTCTGTCCACTTTCAGTACTCCTAGTGGACTTTCAAAACACGCTGGTTTTGTTGCCTTTAAGTTTTTGACATTTAGAACAACTTACTTCTGAGAGATCCTTACAGGTAGCATGTTTATATTTCTTTTTATATAAGTATGAGGAGTCCAGGGGTAAAACCTAATTGGTCCAAAAGTACAAATGTTCTTATTTTCTTGCAGATAAGATAAGATAAAATGAATTGTATGGGCGGTAACTACTTTGACTTACGCCCTTCCCGATTATTTTCTTGCAATTTAGTAGTTTGCTTAGTCTAGTTTTAGATAGTTTCACTGAGCTGGATAGCAACCTGGCATTTCCCGATATATTTCAATATTTTAAAAATGAAAACAGGGCAAAAGTAGTACATGTCTGTGCAAAACAGGGAATATTCTGAAGAATCCAAGGAATATAATGGTAAATTTATTGTGACTTTGATATTTGGCCTATGTACCGATAATAGTAATTACAGCTAATTTTCATTGTTGTCACTGGCATTGTTAGGATTGATATTACTATTTTAGTTCACCTTTATAATGGCTTAAGTAGTTCCACCTAATTGTGTATAAATGTAAATATGGAAGAGAATGACTCTTTTGTTCAAGAGGAAAATATATCTTCCAAGAAACTTATCAAGAAAAGTTAAAACTTTGATTGTATTGGTGATGTTACGAAACGTTTAAGAGAGCGATCACATGAAACACTTCGATGACAAGTCTAAAAATATATATTTTGATACTGTGAATGATGGAATAAGCAAAACTGCTATTAATAAGTTAGATCAAGACAAAAGTAGAGAATAAGAATAATGTGTAAGTGTTAACTTTAAATAATTGACAAGTACTTTGTAATCTCATAGACCATATTTCATGAATTTATCAACTATCTCAGCTGCAAAATTTGTATCGATGATCACAGATTGAGTGTCTTGGAGTATTCTTTAAACAATTCTATACAACTTAAATAGCGAAGCATATCCTTATTATAATTTACAATTTTAAATGGAAATGAACAAAATAACTTGTAAATATGTGAACAGTTGGAGTCTTGAATCTCTTAATTATGTCTTCTGAAAAAAAATAGAGAACTGTGACTTATCATGTTTTTATTCCCTTGAGTCCTCATATGTATTGATGCATTTTACTTGTAAGATGTAAGGAAGCTTGTTTCACTTCCATTATCCTTCATTCAACGATGCATTAAACTTTCTTGAAATTTTCTTAATATTGGAGGCTGAGTAGCCTCTGAGATATTGTATTCAGCTATATACATTTCTCCACTGTATATATTCTAAATATGAGACAGTTATTATGTAGGTAAAGGTATTTTAGAAAGCTATTTTTATGGCAATGTTATTCCGTGAAAATCATGCACTGAACTTATAAACAGAATGCTTCAAGTAAACGAAGAGTTGAAGCAAAATATGACTGATATAATTCCTAAGGGAACAAAGTGTAAAAATACATTTTCTTCAAGTTCACTTTGGATGGTATTGGAAGCACTAGAATATTCTCTAAACGTTCATCGCTAAGAAAGAGTTATGAACTTTTTAGCTATAATTGATAAATTACAGACCTTCGAATATATTTTAATTATTAAAATTGGTAAATTGCCTGCTATCGAATACATTTTAATTATTTAAAATTGATAAATTGCATGCTATCAAACACATTTTAGTTATATAAAACTGTTTACCTTGTCTAAGTGAGTCTTTAAAGTTCTTATCAGTATCCATACGGCAAAGTTCTATAATCAAGTCTAACGAAATATTATCCGGCCCTGAAAATAATGATAATCATTGATAACTATTTCATATAATCTTTATTATATTTTCTTTATTCTATCCCTAAATACAATTCACTTGTTATTGATAAAAATATTTCATATATACATATGAATATGTATAGACAAACTTTTCTCCAGAAAATTTCGTTAAGGGAGTATTGGAATTATCAGTAGGGTGTAAGAAAATCTTTATTAACTTCTCGATATGTAGTTAGGAATTTATATATTAAGAAGTTTACTATAAACTATTTCTAGCAGGAACCGAACAATATTACATGTTTAGCTTGTATCAAGATAAGGTATATTTAAGAATAATTATACTTTGATGGCCGTTGAATCATAAACTAATAAATTTCATAACGATAATATGCATTTACATTGATGAATAAAAGTTATGGGCAGTTGCGTATAACAAACGTAGTTCGCTTTTACAGGAAATCTTCAATAGTATATCGTGCTTTTCTTTTTTATCGACGTTTCATCTCGTCCCTCTATTTTATACCAACAACTTGTTTGGCACAAGGACTATATAGAGTTTACACGTGAATCAATAACTGGCGGAAGATGAATTTCGGAAACAAAAGTTTATTTGGATGATTAGGAGGCAAATTTATGATATTCCCAAAATAATATTGAAAATAGATAATAAGAACCTACCAGATCACGTAGCCCATTCCCAATAAATTCCTTTACCCTTGGAAGGAAGCAAAAACATTAATATTCATTCTCATGAATCACATGAATTTCGTTAACCACTTGTAGATTGTTTTCCTGTTGACTATAAAGCTAAGGAATTCTGCTAAACCGCCCAATTGGGCTGTAATTCAACAAATTCTTGAGCACAGGCCATACCTTTAAAGTTATACGGTAAAAAAGAACAATAGGAACACAATGCTCTACGCTCCAATTTTGGCTTTACCCTCCCAAACTGAAAATGGAAATCGTTTTACTGGACAAAACCGAGCAGAAGAACAATCATCTGATACCGAAAAAATGTTTTCTGCCATTGAACTCTTTCACCAAGAAATCAATCATTCCATTTACTGTATTTCTTGCTCGTCATTGCTTTAAAACGCGTTCGTTTCCGTAGAATCAGCTCCATTCTGCGTCTGTGTTAAGTTCAGTTGATACTGCTAAGTGTCAGTTTAGGGTCCTCTTAAATTAAGCAGCAGTTTAAGATTTCTTCAGCAATAAGCTTCGACTGAGTGACGGCAAATTGCTTCCAAGTCAAGCATAAAGTCGATCTTAAGCCGACATTGAACAATCGACCCACAGTCACCCAGACTTCCCACGAGAGACGCCAGAGAGTTCCTGTTGTAAATCAGAAAACGTACAAATCAATGAAAGCTGATATATAAGAGCACCGGATGAACAGAATATTCTGGAAAGCGAAAACTGTCTTTAACAAACACAAAACCTTAAAGAAAATTAAGATTCTTCTCCAACCAAAAACTCCCAGAAGTTGCAAAGAGAAAGAAAATGAAAATGAAGCAGACGCACTACCAAAATAATCGAGTTGAATGAATCTCTTAACTATAACCTGCCAAAAAGAATTTAACTATATGTGATATAGAAGTCTTAGGGAACAGACTTTTCGTTCTGCATCATACCTAAACTGAATATTTTAACGCTAATAAAATTGTGGAAATTACCTGAGGGCACTACATGAGATGAAAACAATTTTACAGAAATGCAAATTGACTCCACAACATGAAAGGGAAGAATTTGTAACTGCCATATAATCCATTGTATGCGAGAGCATACTGGTCATTTACAAAAATCACAACAGAAGGAAACCTTGCCCCACAAATAGAGACGTGCATTTATGGAAAGGAACTGTTGATGTTGAAAATGCAAATTGTTTCAGCTTCCTACCATTATTTACGAACAGAGGCTTCTCACAATAATACAGCATTGATTTTGTCCTTCACTTCATATTGATACGCTTGTTCACTGTAGGCAAAACGTTCTTCATTTTTTAGAACATCGAGAGCCTTTATTTAACACTCCACTTTAATTTCTCTACCGCGGTCTTCCTTTTTGTAAGCTGGATTTCCTTCAACAACTTATTTTTGACAGCATGATCGTTAGTCTGACGGAAGTCAGATATCGATTCCCACTAGCCTCTCGTCGCTGGAGAGCACCGTCTCTTTACTGCTCAAGCGGCGGTACCACGTTAAATTAGCATATGGCATTTGAACTTCGTTCGTACTCGAATAGAATAAAAGATAATAAACACTTTTATTTCTTACCGGAGCAAGTCCACTGAATATTTAACTACATTCCATATAATCAATATTATTTCATTTGTTTTTAAAGAATATTTTCCAAACACTGAAATACACGTGAACATTAATTCCATTACATGTGTCCAGTGCTCCATTTTGCTGATACCAGCGCTTGTTAAAACATAAATTCCTATTGGCTGGCCAGCTTCTCCCCTAGTGCTTTTACGCGTTGGTACTAAATATGATTTCTCTGTACTATACATTTTCAGGTGGTATTTTGAGGTTTTGAATGTTTCAATACCCTTTTTCTACTCTACATTTGTTAAACGTTTAACTGGGTCAGTTAACCGTTCTACATTTGGAGAAATTATTGTGAGCCCCCTCCATCTTCTACTATATCCTAGTAAATATGTATGTAAATTTGGTTATGCAGAACGTTTTATATGCAACAGGCAAAGTAATGTATTATGTTATACTTTAATATCATAGTATTATACCTCTCATTTTTATTTAAATAAAAACCAACTATAGCGTTAGATTCCTATTCATCTTACAAAGGCGTACCTAAGGAAAACTATTACTTCAAATATGCAATTGGTATCTTGTGTAATTTTAATTTAACCAATAACACACTTCCAATATCCAAATGTTATAGAACTGTTAAATTTTGTATACTATTACTACTGCTACTGCTACTACCACTAATAATAATAGTTTCTACTATTATTATAACAACATATATGATACCAACCGTCTACGATACTTACGTAAAATTTGAGTATTATTGAAGTGATTAACACATCTGCGGATCATTAAATTAAGAACACAGCTGTTCATACAACCTCCAACGCTGTAGTGTCTATAAATATAATTATCATCTATTTCCTTTGCCAGGCGGCATTTTCTTGCTTTGAAAGTCAACAGACCTATTTCTTTATCGCTTATCAAGTGCTTCACTCTCACGTTGTGGATTTTAGATACACGACAATATATTCTACTACTTCCATGAGGTATATCCAAATTAGAGACAAGATACACCTTAAGGTCACTGGGCTGAAAAGAACAGAAATTCATCAAAAATAGCATTGTGAATTGAGTGGAATACACAGATTAAATGGAAAGTTATATTTTTCATACCGTTCTTATGAAAACAGAGAATGCTGTACCTATGTAACTCTAGTTTACATCACGTATTAGTTCATGAAAACAGAGAATGCTGAACCTATATAACTTTAGTTTACATCAAGTATTAGTTCAGTTTAGTTCACTGACTATTTTCTTTATCATTTACGAAATTTATTGTGTTGTACATATATTTTATCTTAGCAATATTTACCAAAATTGTCAATAGATTTCTCTGTATTTATAGTTGAGTAGGAGAAAAAGGTCAGAAGGGCCTTAACGTAGCAATGTGAAACAAGGCTTAAATAAATAATTAATTAATAAGTAGAGACTTAAGTCTACTTTCTCACCTACTCATCTAAAAAGTATTTTTATGCTTCTACAGTTACCTTTTCTGTTTGATAGTCGCAGTCTTGTTTTGAAAACTTGTAAGAACAGGACATTAAATTTAATTTTGGAAACATAAGAGACCATTTGATCAAATTATCTAACTGTAGGATATAAAGAAGTGCAAGATCGTTTACGAATATGATAACATGATTCTTATGAATTCGAACCCAGTTTATCAGGATGTGTTCCAGCAAACTGAGTCAATTTCACCAGCACTTGCTTCACTATGCATACAAAAACTATATAGAAAAATAAGTATCAAGATTACGTATTGCTTACGTGAATCATCATTAAGCTAGATATTAGCTCATTTCAAAAGTTCTATTGTTTCTAGAGGCTCACTTTACAGTCATATTACACTAAAGCATTGATATCTAGTCACTAATGCATTTATAGTTATGGATTATAACCTTTTCTATTTGGAAGCCAGTCTGTCACTACCATGTTTAGAAAACACGGTACAATTAGAGGCCAAATACTTTGCGATACCCTGTTTAACAATATTATACCTTTGGAAATGAGTCGAAGCTAAGAACTGTTGCAAGAATATTAACTACTAATGTTCTTTCGATTTCAGTCAATTATGTTGCTGATTGTCTTCCAATATAGGTCGAAACTCCACTTGAGCAACATGAGAAGGTCGTTCGGAACCTAATCCTCCAAGAAGGAAATACTGCATCGAAAATTTTCAAACCACTTCTCGCATATTCTTATACTCTCTGCTGACAAATACACTTAATTAATATCATATGCTGCAATGTTTGCAGTGTTTACTGTACGGAATTCATAGAGCATGCAAAAGCGTACGTGTTCGTCAATTGGTAGAGCATTCGTGAGTTTCAAATAACTACTCACACCGCACTAACAACTCACTGTAGTTTGACTGTAGTACTCGGATCACCCAACCTTCTGCACAAGAAACGTAATTAGTTGATGTGTGTGACTTTTGTGGCGGTAGTGCTTGAAATAAAAACATAGTTGTACGGAATCACAGGACTTTTTAAATGACCTAATACATGCACAGGCTATGGTAACGAAGGCCTTGATTGGCGTCTGGAATAGGGAAGTTTATCTCATCTTACAAAGTGACGAGTTCAAATCCCGCTCTTGGCATGCTCGTTAAATTAGTATTAAGTAATTATAGAAAAATTGATAATCAGCTTCCTAAAGATCAAAAAGTTTTTGAGATACGAGGCATTCCGGTAGTGTTCAGATAACCCCATTTCAGGATACCGGTTGTGGAATGGATAATGTTAATTCTTAAAGCATTCCACTTATTAAAGAATTCCACTCCATTCACTAATAGATAGGGTAGAAATCAGTGGTTGCCTTAATGTCCCAAAGAAAATCACCATCACGAAAAGGAGAAAAAAATCATATTGTTCATTTCCTTGCGTTCATTTCTGTGTAAGTAATACGTAAATATAAACAATTTTCATAATTTCTATTTGTGTGTTTTGTATAATTGGATCTTGAATATCGATAGGAAATATTATTAGGGTAAAAATTCATTAAAAGATAATTTATTAAAAGATAATTCATTAAATGTGCATTCGTAACTATTGGTATGTAGTCCATTTAACATTAAAATTGCTTCGTTCTTGCTTTCTTGTACTCTTTCATGTTCATGACAGCAAGAAAAATATTAATAGGTAGAGACGTATAATGTTTATTCGATTTTCTTGACAGAATTATTATTTGAACTGTTTTTTTTTTTTCAGGATTAGGCAACATTTACATGCGAGAATGATCTATGAAAAGGATGCTTCGGTCAAAAATTACAAAACATTTCCTAAACGTACCCAAACTACTCCAAGTTGTTTATTTATTAATAGTTTCAGGCACTGAAAATATACAATTCTACATGCAAATCAACATAATAAAATCCTAAGAGAAATTCATCTAATTTCGAAAGTATTCAAATAAATTCCTTTTTTAGTACGAGTGTACATACTAATATTTGCATTTGCATAATTGGTAGTATATAAGTTAAATTATATATGTTTCAAGCTGAATGATAAACTCACATTCTTCAATGTAATGTCCAATCGTCCAACATGATCAAAAGGCATCTTGATAATTTCCCGTGTATTGAACCTACAAGTATACATAATTTTAATTATATGTGTTTATCAACGCCCTAAACATGAGATGGATACTGCTGTTACCCATAAGTAAAAAATATATACGAGTGCAGGCGTTAATACAGTCAAACATAAACCTACGCAATATTTGGTATTAGGAAACAATGAAATCAAATTTATGCATTTCAAGCCAAGATATGGCAACACAGAAAAAAACAGTAAAATATGAATCTCTCAATTTTTAGAAGTATTTATTGGTACAGTCTTTTATAATCTATACCTCTTATAAACAGTTCCTAAAACATTTGTATGTAAAGAATAGTGATCTCAGAAATGTACATTTTTGTTTCAGCTTAATTGTCTGGGTCCTGGGGAAAACAATGGTAACCCACATCGAACATGAACTAAAACTTACAACTAATGCAGTCATTATACTGATATACGTATTATTTATCCGACATTTTGTTTACAATATGCTACTCTAATAATATCCATTGGTTTGTCATATCACTTTGATTAGAAATGTTATTCCATAACTTTATCTTTCAGAATCTTTAGTTAGTGTTAAAAGTTTGTATTTTGTAATTTTAATTTCAGACATGTTTCCTAATTTTTTAAAAAGTTGAATTTCAGGTATCATTTGTACAAGTATTTCACCATGACACTGAAACGAAGTGCACTCATGTCAATTCGTTAATACGCATGCTGGTACCTTTTGGGAAGTTGGTAAACAAGCCGTGCTGTCTGTTTCACAGTATAACGTTACAAAGATTCAATTTCTAAAATCGCAAAATCGCAATGTTTTGTTAAAATCGCAATATATTACTGAAGAAACAGAGTTAATTTCAGTTTCTCCCTTCATCCTTACATAAATTTACTCAGAACCGATAGATACCTTTAGGCCCTGTCTAGATGGATTCCCAAATTTATGATTTCCATAAATAAAAATATTTCTTCAATCGCGCATATACATCAAATGTAAATTAGCTATACAAAAGGTGCAGTAAAAACAAGCAAGCATGACTTAGGCAATATATTTAGGCAACCCGATAACTTCTTTCTGGCAGAGATCGTCAGATTTGAAATATGATACAACAAACTTCCAACTGTACAATGCTAATATTATTGGACATCTAACTTATACACCAGAAGCCGCATGCTCTAACACGTTTATTCTATCTTGCCCCACGAAGAGTGAATACGTATCAAGAATCCAATGTCAAATAAATACTCAGCACACTATACTATTATAAATCTAAAAAAATAGAAAGTGCGGTAGCATAATTGAAGATGCAAACTAAACTAATCAAAAGGTTGCTCTTTGTATCAGTCCCTATGGTGTGATGTCTCCGATCTACCCTCCATTATCAGTGACCTATCTGATGGATTGTATTACGTTCTTCGAACTGTACCTACATTTACTTAAAAAGTCAATTCACATCCACGAAGATCGTAGTCCAGAAAAATGATTAAGAAGATGATAACTAACATTTATATGAGCAATAACTTTCTATGTCTGTATGTTTGTAACATAAGGATCTATGTAAAATGGATGTTACTTATACAATTCTACACATGTCCATTGAATAAAAACGATATTCTGTCTGTATGCCCATTAGGTACTGCGATAAGTCGTAGAGTTGGGTATTGAGTTCCTGTTCTCAGTATTTCGAAAATATAACAAAACATATCCATTTCTCAGATTGCTTCCATATTGTTTGACACACCCCTAGATACCTCCTCACAACCGTTAATCTATATCACAGAAAAAGTACTGTGAGTGTTCCCATCTCCAAGCACGAAAATGTTTCCAATCCTTTTTTGAATATTTATTTTTTCAAATGGTTCCCTTTCAACTGGCTCCGCACAAAAGTTGGCATGAACGTTACTGAACACCACAGTAAAATTCTATTTTAGACCCGACCCACCAACAGAATCAGTTATCATTGTTGACACTCTATTTGTATGTATTTCAAATATCGGAAACCTTTCTTCAATGAGAGGGCATGTCATCAAGTACCGTGTTTCAGAAAAGTCAACCACCCAATGTTTAAGAATAACTCAGAGGTAAATGGAATGAGACGAAATGCTTTCTTCGAAGATGTTGAGAAAATTCTCTGATAGAAACATATTGAATGCCATGCATGGCTTAATACTAAATATTCAAAATGTTGCAAGAAACGAAAAATATTGCAAATTAAATATATTGGCACACATAACTCACTGAGGTAAATTATTGCAACATCTCTCAATACCATGGAACAATCTGGATGACCTTGTATTGAATTTGGCAGAAAGTGTGATTATGAAGTCTTACAAACATTGCACAAGGGTATTATTGAGGTATTCCCAAAATCAGTGTTTTGCATAATTACGAATCACATTGGCAACACTGCTGCTGCCAAGAGTCGCTAATAGACGCGTTTCATCTCTCGCTACCACACTAAGGAACTTATAAGAATAGAAATTTCGTTATTTTAGGAAACATGCGGAACTTACATACACCTTGCAACCCTAAAATGTGGGTTGCAAAAACGTTTCGATATAGGAAATATCGGTGCTGCAACCTTCAGAAAGATATGCGAAAATATGATCAAACGCACAAACTTATGTATCCAAGAACATTTCCTGTAATTTGTAGTAATGTGATAATTTCAGGTTTGCAAGGTGTATGTAGATTATCGCATATTTTCAAAAAGAATTAAGTTTTTTTTTTTTTTCCTTAAAAGTGCCTTAGTGCGATAGTCAGAGGTGAAATACGTCTATCAGTGATACTTGACAGCAGCAGATCGTAATATTGAAAAACATGGATTTTTGGAATACCACAATATTATGTTCGTAAGACTTCATAATCGTAATTTTAATGTCAAATTCAATTCATGGTTATCCAAATTGTTTGGTGGTATTTAGAAATTTTGCAATAATTTACCTCAATGAGTTTTGTGTGTCAATATATTCGATTGTAAAATACCGTTTCTTGCAACATTTTTGAATATTTATTATTAAATTATGCATGACATTCAATTTGTTTGTATCACATTTTATCAACATACAAAGTTTTATCTTCAACGAAAGCAGTTCGTTTCATTACACTTACATTTGAGTTACACAGTGCTAAATAACGGGTTCGGTGACTCTTCGGACACCCTGAACCAGTAATAATAATTATAATAAGGAACCAAATGACTTTACCATAAGTGGTTGAAGCCTTACAAAATTCCTTATCACTATTTAAAAAAATGCCATATAAAATATCGACAAGTATGTTCTAAAATATAAAGTGATAATAAATAGTGAATATTGCAACAGTCTTGTGGATCAGTAAATATAACTAATTGAAATCTAAAACTGGATGAAAATGAAAGAGATCAGCCACTTTATGACGTAAATGGCTTTAAGGTAGAAATAGTAGGCATAGTGGTAATACAATGCACATACAAGAATAATTCATTGTCTATGCATTGGCACTAAACAAGAAAATAGTTTCCATATAGTATTCTTAAGAAAAATAGTATTGATTTACTTTTATTCGAACGTCGAAGATGACTACACTGAACTCGGGACATGCACAAACCATCAGGAGACAGAAATTATGAAATTTAAATTTGTGGGTATATATTGATACGTAGGCCAAAGTTTTTTTTGTCGTAACTTCCTTCATGTGTAATATAGAGCGGCCCTAGATAGCTCAAATTAAATATAATAACTTGCACTGCTAAGTTTGTACTTGTTAAAAATATATATCAGAGATCAATACTTGCAAGTTAACCAAAAAAGCTCTTGACGTGTTGACGTTGGCCGGGAATTCGTGATCACTGATAGGGAAAATAGTGCCTCGGGTGCTGGAAAAGCGATCGGAATATGAGTGCGAACATTGACAGTGACCAAGACAGGCGCTCCGCGCGATCACAGAAGTCATAGCTCGAGTAGTGGAGAGGTCAAATGCATTTGTCAAAGCAGCTCGTTCCGGGTTGTCTACTTTATGACTTTAAGGTGCGTTTGTCCGCAGCCGAATCAAGTCACGTCACCGAATCCGTGAAGCCTTTAGGAATAATGATCTCAATGAACACAACGCCATACTTGGTTCCAGAAATTCTGGTCGGAGAGATTTGTCCCTGTGTGATGAAACCCGCGGACCCTAGCAGAAGGGATCCTAAAGGAGCAGAAAAGCAGCCAAAAGTGTGGCGAGCTGCCGAATGCATCCAGATTTATTAATCAGACTTCACCTGCACAAATTGAGCAAGTGGGTACCCCACCACTGTCGGAAACCAATAGAGGCCAACAAGTGACAGCCAGTTTGTCGTTGCTTTCCAGTCACTACAACACACCCATATTCGATCGAGTACTCAACAGTGACGAAACGTGGGTTCTCAATGAGACTCTCAAGCATGCCAGGGATTCGTTTACACCTCGTGATCCTGTGCTTCACATCAGAAGACCATATCAACACACACGCAAGATTATGCTCCTATCTCGTGGATAAGTCATAACGTGGTGCACTACGAGCTCCTACCACCAATACTGCAGACCCATACTCGCAACAGTTTGAACGTGTGCAGCAAGCACTGCAGCAGAAGGAACCAACATTGATGAATCGCAAGAGGTGCTTGGAGAAAAAGCCAGGCCGCATGAGGCGCTGGTGGCCAGGGATACTATACAGCAACTTGACTTGGAGACACTGTGCCATCCTCTAAACTCCCAGGACCTTGCGCCATCAGCTTAACAGCATTTCCATTGACTGGACCTTCGTGGAAAAACATTTGCCAATGAGACAGACTTGTGGTAGGTAATCACGGCCTTCTTTGCATCCACCCCCCCCCCCCCAGTTTTACAGTCAGGGTATTGCGCAGCTGCAAGAACGTTGACAAAACGTACTGGATGCCGAATGGGATTAATTTGCCGGTAAGTGACACAAACTGTATATCTTTCTGTTTCTGACTATCACTAAAGACAAGAACGTTTCGGTTACCTCGTACAACCATAGGTACCATGAAAGTTAAAAGACATTCTTAGAGCATCAAGAATCGAATGTAGGAAAACCAACAGATACGCTGATATAACAAGAAAACGTATTCAGTGATATATGTCCGAAACCTGTGGTTTGCATATCTTAGGTTGTAATGTGTGAGAAATTCAAGAAAGAGACGTTTCCGGAAGAGATACTACTAGATTATTAGCATACAAACAGTTTGTTGAGTCCCGTCTGAACACCAACAAGGTAAATACTGTATAAGGGTACCTATAAACAAATTAAAGATGAAAAATTGGATGAACAATCGTAAATTGGTAATTATTCCACTGCAATTAAAGGTAGTCGAGCTAAGAGAAGATCACTGTCTTTTTGCGAGAGTACTGCTGATTGCTAAATTAAGACCAACAGTTACTTTGGGACTGCTATATGAAATTATGAGTTAGAAATAGTACATTTTAGCTCGCTTCACACCGGAAAAAAACAACTATTAATGCGAAAGACGAAAAGTTAGCTTCTTACCACTGTTGAACCTCCTGTACTTCCTAATGAAAACAGAAAAGCAAAAGTATGCAATCAGCAATTCCTAAAATCGCATTAGAGATAGGAAAAGTTCTTGAATTCAGACGCAAAAAGAAGGTTGCTATTGTTGGTAGAATAGCATTACTACCAAGTCTAGAGAAACCTCCATCAGTCACCACATGTTGAGAATATTATGTTCGTCTTATGATTAAACACGTTGTATTTAATCTTCAAATATCACTTAAGAAAGCAACAAGAGCGAAACGTGCTTTAGGTATAAGGAAAGTATTATATCATTTAAATGGCTAGACTAAAATTAGTAACATCTCCATAAATATGCTGTTGTCTCATAACAAGACCAAATCTGAACTAACTGAATACCATGCTCACAAGATACTTTGTGAAAGGGAATAAATATTTCATCATTGCTTGGCGAGATATATTGGCAGCAACTCATGATGAAGTTTACAAACTTGCCAGTTCTCCTTGAGAAGCAGACACTAAAATGATTCGTCATGTTGCCGATGCAACACGTCGAGGTTATCGTTCATATATATGCATTCACCTGTCTTCTAAAAGATAAAGTTAGATTCTGATAAAGCTAGAATCTATAGTGTCATCAGATATCCAATCACGTGACTCAGGTGGTTGAACGTTTTCAACTAAATTTCATTAGATTAAATTTCAAATGAATATCACTGTTTAGCTCTATCCGTAGTTATAAATTACTTAGTACTTACGTTGCTTGTAAAGAGTTAAGTGTGTAACATTCTCCTCCGTAGTAAGTTATACGATTTGTTCTTCCACAACAATTGAAACGCTCTTCGTTCCATTCGCAAGAGAAGAAAATATCTTCACAGGACTGGATTATTCTAAAACGAGAATCATAAATATATATGGAGTTGTTATATACTATACTTTCCAGGTAGTAAACAGCATAACATAGATATATTTAATTATAAATAAAATGTATCATGGATGCAGTTTTATTTGTCTTTGCCCTTGTATGAAATTTAGTTTGCAATTGTATTGAAGAAAAACGTTAATTATATCAGTTTCTGCGAACACTTCTTCGAGTTTCTAGGTCATCAAAGCGTAACATTGGGTTGAAATAATATTGGGCGAGGGAAAACTAAACATGTATAAAAACATAGTTCTCCTGTCAAATAGGACATAGGCATACCCTGTGTGTAGCATGGCAACTTTATTGGCAATCTATAATATACAAGAGTGCACAATTCATAGTATTGTATGAATTGGACCAGAAATGGTTCCAACCTTTGTTCTCCTAGGAACAGGTATTATCTCTTAATATTGAAAATAATATATCTTAAAAGGTGCTTATTATCAAACTAAATGTTTGTTAATTGTCTAGAAGTTAAAAGGCAACTACCCCCACTTTCATGCAACTTTGATGTACAGTGGTATAGTTAGTAACGTTTCAGACAATATGTTATTACAAACTGCACAAGAGAACAGAGTAGTTAAGCAGCATGTATTTCATCACAAGAGTATGTTACCAAGTAACTTGAACTGAATATCTGCCAGTAATATGAAATTTGCTAGGAAGCAGATAGCAAATCATACAGAGCGAAATGTACGCAATTTAACGTTACCAGAAAGAGACTTAAATTATCTGAATCCACACCGTTCGTTCTGAGGTCAGGCGGTTAAAAGGAATGTGATGTGTTAGTGAGTGTTTTCACTTGTAGCCGGGGGGTAGTGGTCACCATACATAAATATAGATAACAGTGAGAGCAGCTAAAACATGGATAACCCCAACACTGTTATTTGGGTATGTACGAGAACCATTCAGACAATTTCGAAACTGCCTTTATATTATTAAAGAAAACAGACCTGCACCTTTGAATGTTTTATAGTTCTAGGTCAATATATATCAACATGCACGGCAGTGCATGAGCCAAGTTCTTCACGTCAGAAAACGTCAGCACTGCTAGAAGCATGTTATACAGGAACAAGAGTTTATGGCAAAATCGACGATTTGGGGGCCCCGTAAGAAAAAAGATGTTAAAGATAGGAATATGAGCTTTTGCCGTTAAGGAGATATGGTAAATATGTGCAGATGTACAAAATTTCATATTCGTATCTCAAACTATGTTCTAGTTGTGGACCCCTGAAATTGCACATTTTAGGCTAACTGACTCACTCATCATATTGTTTAGGGTGTTTGGAGTAAGCTAGAAACATGAAATTTGGTATGAAGGTAGAGGATGATAAGTAGATAAAGGAAAAATTCCGACATTTTGAAAAGGTCGCCATCTTGGATTCAAAATGGCCGCCAAACATAAAATTTCAAAGAATACACAGCCTAAACGACTAAAGATAGAACAGTGAAATTTGGTATGAAACTACATCATTGATAGCAAATTAAGAAAACTTTTTAAAAATTTGAAAAAGTCGCAATTTTGGATTCAAAATGGCCGCCAACCCTAAATTTTAAAGAATAAACAGCCTAAACGGCTGCCGCTAGAATAATGAAATTTAGTTTGACAGTACAACATTATTAGTAGATTATGAAAATATTACAAAATATCTCTAAAGACGCCATCTTGGATCCAAAATGGCGGGCATCATAAATCCCTTTTCCAACTGCTTGAACCAGAGATACGAAATTTGGCATAATGATGTATTATCAAGAGTAGTTTAGGAAAACCTAATAACGTTTTAAAAAATTCACCATCTTTGATTCAAAATGGCAGCTGAAATACCATTTTTCACATCGTTCGAGATAGAGAAATGAAATTTGGTATGACAGTGCATCATCACGAGTATGTCACGAAAATATAAGAAAACGTTAAAAATGTATCCATCTTTTATTCAAAATACCCGCCTAAGCCCCACTTTATAACGACTGAAGCTAGAGAAACGAAATTTGGTATGAAGGTGTACCATTAAGAGTAGGTTAGAATAAATTCGGCTCGACTCCCCTACTAGGGTGCAGTTCCCAGCGGGAGCCTGATTGCGATAAAGGGGTTCGACACAGCGAGGCCATCTTGGAATTCTGGGGGCAGCGCCCCAATGAGGCGAAGCGAGTATATATATTACACAAGTGTAAAAAGCTGCGAAATACGAGCAAAAGCACCAGGGGTGCAAACTGTCCAGTCAACTCCTTCAACCTTAAAAAGTGGTGAAATGAAATATGGATGAGCCTAGTTCCTCGCACCAACTTCCAATACTCCTGCGTATCCCACCAAGTTGTACTCGTCACAAACGTTAGCACTGCCAGGAACATGTTATACAGGCAGAATGTGGAAGTTTCCCCATTCGGGCGCAGCGCTCTGGAGTATGAGCTAATATCTTCATCATGGGGCGCAGTGCCCTGCAGATTCTGATTGTGATAAATGGATGCAGTTCCTCCAAACTACGGGGGGCGAGGACCTAAACGAGGCCTAGTATATATATTATACACGTACAATAAGCGGTGAAATCCGAACAAAAACAACAGAGGTGCAAAAAAGTGTAGCCAAGTTCTTTAGCCCTAGAAAGGTGTGAAATGGGAGACGGATTAGCCAAGTTCCTTGGTGACAGCATGTAACAGGAACAAAGAAACTTGGAGCGAGCTGGCAACAGCCTTAGGGTTGGTGGCGGTGGACGTAGTTGGTTTTAGGTTCCCCACCACCCTTATAGCTTGAGGATCATGAACCTTGCCACCTCGCGCCAAGTTCCTTTGTTCCTGTTACATGCTGTCACCAAGGAACTTGGCTCATCCGTCTCCCATTTCACACCTTTTTAGGGCTAAAGAACTTGGCTCCACTTTTTGCACCTCTGGTGTTTTTGTTCGGATTCTGTCTTCCTCTACAAGTCACAAACTAAACCTCGTTTGTGATACCGAAACAGAGTTAGAGATGGAATTTAAAGAGACAACAATCTGCTTCCGCTTGGAGAAGACCGTCACAGAAATGCATGAATTAATAAAAGAAGTATATGCGAAAGGTATCCTAGTGTATTTGAGTGTCATAAGAAAGTCAAGGATTTAATACCGTGTCTTAAGAAAGCGAAAGTGAAAAAAGCGCAGGAAAGGTCATGGATTTGGTGTTCTTCGATAAGATAGACATTGTGTATGATCATGTCGTTCTACAGGAGCAACCTGTCACTGGTAAATAAAATTCGCAAGTTCTTAGGGATCCCTTGAAGAGAACATTGGGACAGAATCGTCAGCAGTATGCAACAACGGGGTATATTTTGTACCAAGAAATGCTTCGGCCCAACGTGCCCATGTCAGCAAACAGGTTATCAATGAGTTAAGGGTCGAGATCATGGTCCCTCGTCACAATGAGAAGATTTCTAAACAGCTGCTTTTGGCACATCTCTCATCGGGTTTCTTCAGCGAATTTAACTCCCCTATGACGTATATCTATTCCCTGAAAATGGTGCTCCATGACCAGCGCAATTCTATTTAATAACCTGAAGAGGAAGTGAAGCATGATATAGACTGGAAAGGGGCGGAGCTACCAAAACAAGAGGAAAGGATGTTGATAAGAAAATGGAAAGAAGCGAGGAGAATTAGAGAAACGGGAGATAAAGCGAAGAACCAGAATTTTGACTTGAGTATAATGAGGAATGGAAAGTAAACTTGGAAGAGAAGAGCGTAGAAATTATGCCAGAAAATAGGGACTGTTCTAAAGCCTCCCCAACCCACTATATGTTCTTTATTATTATTAAATAATTTATTTATGTATTTAATATATTTTAAAGAATTAAAGATTGTCTTTTATTATTTATTTTGATAATTGTTTATGGATTATTTACTTACATTTTAATTTATTTTCTTTTTACTATTTAATTATTTATTTATTACGCATTTATTTATATAAAATACTTTTTGTGCCTCGACGAAAGTTCCTCCTTATGTTATTTCCTTTTACAAGTTTATGATAGCGGTATAGTTGACTACGGAGTGTGGATTGTGAGTGAAGGACTGTGATTTGCTATAATTTGTTTAGTTTCGGAAAGTAATCGAATTCTGGGAGGTGATTGGCAGATGATGTAGAGAAGATCTCTTGGCCTTCTGCTGCTTTTTATGAACTGTTATTGTTTATTAATGTGTTCTCTGAGGTTGAAGTTGTTAGAACATTGAACTGTTAGAACTGTTATGCTTCTTGTGTGTTTTAAAAAATAAAGTGCGAAAGCCTTGTCAGTTTCTTTTAGACAAATTAAGTATGGATACAAGGTCTCAATATAATTATATCCTTAGTAGAGATGTAGTAGATGAGCAAAAAGTAAAACAATGATTTAAAAGAATGCACAACGTGCTGGAAGTGAAGAAGCCCTATGTAACGAAGCAACGAAGGCTCATATTAACGGCAGGAAATTGGTCGCGCATGACTTCACTGCTGCTCAGAATACACACGAGCAAATGCTTCTTTGCAGTCTTGTAAGGGAAATACCCGTTTCTGGTCAGATTGTTGTCCTACGATGAGAAATGGTTAATTTATTATACTCCAGAGCGCGATATAATTAGTTTTCATCACATACACAGCTCCAATACAACATAGAAGTAATATCTGTGTTTGTGGACTCCTAGGGATATAGCGCATTTTAAATTGCTACGACCTGTCCAAACCATCAATGCAAATCTGAACTCGCAGCAATTATCGCTGGACGAAACAGTGAAAACCATTGAGTCATTGCTTCTGAATCGACAATATATCAATCACCGCAAAGCTACATGTTTCTAAGAAGACCCATTACACAATTATCGTACTTCGTTTGAACAAACTAAAGCATTCTCAATATTTCCCGTGCAGTACACTTTCGGATTATCTTTATCAGTTCGTAGACAGTCATGAAAAGGACGACGATTCCGAAGTTTTGACGAAGTGATACACGCGCTGGACAACAGTTCTGGTTCACTACTGAGTTCTACTACTACGAGATCCATAATCCGCTCGAGGGTTCAAGACAGATCATTGCCGCTCAGAGGTACTAATTCTTATTTTCCAAGTATGTCTTACGTCATGTTATCGTGTTGCTCTTTGTATGGTCAAATTCCGACAGAATGTTATTGGTTGCCTTATAATAAGTGTCTGTTGTTGTCCTCAGAACTAATACCGTCTAGACATCAAGTTAAAGCTTAATGTTACATGTCATTGCACGTATCACCGTGATCAATTTCATAACATTCAAAGTAAATTTCATAACATTTAAATAATTTTGAAAAGAAACTTATATATTTATATTAATACTTTACAAAGTAATTATATTTTCATTTGAACCAAAAGATAAGTACAAATACAATATATACCCGATGTCTGAAGAGTTCTGAGACTACATTCGTAAAACATAATTTATTTAGCTTGCCAAAAAAAGGTTCCATGACTTGTCAAAGTAATCCCTTCCGCTATCTATGCACAGTAATCAACATCTGTTGCGCTCATTGTGGCAAGCAAGGAAAGCCTAACCCGGGATGTTTCTCAGCACAGTTGGCACGCTCGTTACGGTTGTGTAATATCTTCATAACGCTCATTTTCTGCGACATTTTCACATAGGGAAACAAATCATAACACATGACTACAGGCCGGCAGGTAGCAGAGTTGCAGGACGGTTGCAGATTTGCAAATTAGGAGGTGTCCCCGAGTTGCTTTACGCAAGCATCTCAACGCGTTAATGAAAAACTGTTTTTCATTCCTTGTCCTTCATAAAGCACTAAATCTCCAGCATCAAGAAATATGTCAACATTGGCCTTGTTTCCGACGATTTCTGTTTCACTTTTTGAAGCTTTTGTGCCGTTGAAAGATACTGCTTATCGATTACACTCATCTTGACCATATGCTTGCGCTATTATATTCCATTATTCACTAGGATATTTCCCTAATTAAATGCAGAACTAAATGTTAACTCTCTGCTAGGATTCCATTTCCATCTGTCATAGATGTAACTTGAACTAAATGCTCCAACAAGCCGAACAGTTGGTTACTAATCACAGCCGTGCCACCTACGGACTTTACATGGAAGCAAGTTCAAGTGCATGTCTATTCAAAACAGGTGTCAGAAGACTGAATAACACCCATTTATCGTGTTTGAATATCACAGGTAAAGAATTACAAGTTTAGTCCAGCAACTTTTCAGACCGATGTTACGTTTGTAAATAAATTGATATCATCTTAAGCGAAAATACAGAATACAGAACATTCAGGACAAAAGAAGAAAATGGAAAGACATATAACAAATTTGATCTATACAAACCAGTAAAATTGCTAACAAAAATATACCAACTAAGGCTAGAGATGATTAGAAACGAATTGAAACATTTTAGGCGGATCCGACTAAAATTTTCGATGTGTGTAAAAGCTATTTTGATAAGCTTTTAAATATATACAGGTGAACAAAGGAAGCAAATTCAAATGCATACCATGGAACCCATGGGCACATTAATCTAGAGATTCAGGTTGAAGTCAATAAAAAAAACTGAAAAGAAACACCAAGAATTGAAACTCTCTCAAAGTAATTAATCAAAATCAGAAGAAAGAAATTATTGGAGATAACCAATGTGGATTTAGAAAAAGTAGATCTACTGTGAACCATATTTTTGCCTTAGGAAAGATAATATACTGGAAATCGGAATAGAATTAGACGGTTCACCAGTTGTTCATAGATTTGAAGAAGGATTATGATTAAATGAAAAGAGAAAATCCCGGTATGATTTGGAATCCGGAAATCTTATTCAGCAAGTAAAGATGTGTCTTAGCGACCCCATGAGCATAACACGTATAGATAATAATATGGCGGATACCTTATAGATTCGCTGCGAATTAAACAAAGTGATGTCCTGCCAACACTTCTGTTTAACTTTGCGGCTCTAGAATATGCGCTTCTAAAATTAAAAGAGGATAAGAAAGGAGTAATATTGAACGGCTTGAATAAACTGTTTATATACGCGGATGGTGTAGATTTAGTAGAGGGCGATGTAGATGAAACTACAAAGTAGCACCGATGTATTAGTAGAAGCGTGGGTGAAGAGAGGTCTACAAGTGAACGTAGAGAAATCAAAATGAATGATAAGTAGCCAAGACACAGATGATGAAAGAATAGAGACATCTTCATTTAAAATCTGAACTCAGAGAAAGTAAGTATATTTAAATATTTGGAAACATGTGTATCAAGCAAGGGCGAGGTAACAGACGAAATAAAAAATCCCTTAACATCGGGCAACGCATGATTCTGTTCTGTCAAGAAACTTCTAAGCCACAATTCATATAAAAAAAATTAAAACGGAAAATACACAAGACGGTTATTCTCGCAGTAATATTTTCTGATTACGAAAGTTGGAGTAAGACTCTGGTAAATGAACATAAATTCCGTGTATGAAAATAAAGTTTTAAGAAACTTATACGGGTTAGGACAAGACATTAAAAACAGTACGAGATAAGGGAACAATTGAGGAGACTGCATAATGAAGAACTCCAAATACTTTATGATTCACCCGACATTATAAGAATAATGAAATCACGACGACTAAGATGGGCACCTCAGATCAGATCACGTACCTCAGATGGATTTGGCTCAAGTCTTTAAATTCACATGAATATAACAACATGGTGTAAGAGAGGAATGTTGTATGTTGAAAGTATGTATAATGGCACCAAAGTTAACTATATTGTTAAGAAGGGATTCACATTTTCTGGAAGCAGATTGAACCTGTGCAATTTGAACTTTTAATAGGGTATCAACAACTTCACTAACATTTACAGGAAATAATATCATCATCTTGTTCAAGCAAGGAATCCTCGTGACAACTTTGAAACTTTCTCTTGGTGCTTTCAACATATTGGATTAAGTGATTTTATTAGTGCCGTAGATCACAACTTAAGTCAATACGCTTAAAATATTTTGAATCCACTTTTACAAATAGTTTTCTGTACATAGTATAACATGCCAATCACCGAGTCGACCTGCTAAATTGACCCTGTACATATGTACTAACTTTAGTATGCATTTTTGAGATTTACTTGATATAACTGAAGCGAAATATTAAAAGAGTTTATATATTTTATTGGACTAATATTTCACACCTTATTCTATTTAGTATGTAAGTGCTTTATTATCAATTTCAAATACTCCAGAAGACATTTTTGAGTGAAAATTGTTCCAAGAGAAGGGTGAAAACCTACCAAGATTTGTAGTAGAAAGAAAGTAGAGCATAAACTTCGGCATTTCATATTGGTATATGCATAAAAATAAAATGAGAATGAAAACAGCACAAGACGTTTGCATGATGTATTATGTTTTGTAAGTTTTTACTGAATCATAACACGGATAAGCTGCCATGACTCTTGAATTTCACTCAATGTCAGTATATTTTCGATTTGTCAAGGATGTTCCAAAATTGTATTTACGCCAAATCACTCCAACATATTTTAAACATATAAAATCTAAGGCAATGTTCGCTTCTTAACTTATACACCGAAATACCTCTCGTAATTCCTCGTACAAAAAAAGACAGCTGGTATTGTGACATTTTCTCCAGGTGTATAGTCATCATAGGTATTAATTATCGATGAATCATAAAGCGTATCCGTAAGATTATGCACAACTACAACTGTTGCCCAAATTGACAGAGCCATGACGAGAATCCAGTACACTCTGATAAAAATAAATACATACAAACATTTAAGCATACTCTTCCAAGAGCTTTACACAATTTTACATCTTAGAAGTAACACTATTTTAAATGGACACTCACATTGAGAAGAATAGATTAGATTAGAATAGAATAGATTAGATGCAATTGGCCAGCGTTTGAAGATAAATTGGTGGAAAAATTTATTAATGGTTTCGTTTGTGGTAGGCGACTTTATGAATATCTGGTGGTGTGTTAGTTTAGAGTAGCTTGGTCTGTAATTTTTAAGTATACCGGTAGATGTAATGCACCGTAATTTATTGAAACCATGTTGTCGCAATACTGGAAAATGTTAGGTTAGAAAAACAAATTTATTTTGTAACTCACATTTTTCAATTGTGATAATATTTATCAGGAATATCGGTACAATATCCAGTAGAATATAGAGTTTACAAAGAATTAACATTTTTTCTCTCCACAGGGCGCTGAATGACTGCACGGAATATGAATTGTTATTGTTGTTCTGTAAAATGAATATCTATTTGGATTACATTTCGTGGTGTTAGTTTCAATCCGAAAACCGTCAGATTCCCGTGGCACACCCTATACAATAATATGTAGAACGTGGGGTCTGCGGCAGATGTTGATCATCAATTTTGGGTGCGATCTGCGCTTGACCCTGCTTGTAATCAGGGCATTCTTGATATCAGGGCCTTCATGTTCACACACATGTTCGATGGGATTTAGATCTGAGGATGGTGCCGACAACTCCATGTGTTGGATATCCTCTCTCTCAAGATACTGCTCCACAAGGTTAGCTCAATGATTCTGTGCGTTTTCATCTTTCAAATAAATGACAGGCCCACTGCAGGCCAACACAGCTGCACAAGAGAGTCCAGAACCTCGTATCTGTACCGCCGAGAAAGGCCAGTATCGCTCTCGAAAAAGTGTAACCATGTACGCTCATTGGGCATAATTCCAGGCCATACCAGTACACCACCACCCCCATACCGGTCCCTTTCAGTGATGTTCTGCGGATTGGGGAGTTTTCCATACTATCTGCAGACCAGCGTGCCTAGCAAATTACTGAGTAGAGTGTATCGCGACTTGTCGGAGAAAAACACTCGGCTTCTTTGGTCCATGGTCTAATGCGGGTGTTACTCACTCTAAATTAAGTGAGTCTGCCGTTACACATGGTTGAGAAAGAACCCACACTACGGGTTGTCTAGAGTAGTAACTAGTTGCATTTAGTTAGCCTTGCAACCCGTGGTTCTGATGCTTTTGCTAGCTATAATGTCAAGAAACATATGTAGAATATTATTAGTGATGTTAGCAAAATAACAGGGGCAGACGGGTTTCTTTGCAGCATAATATTTTTTGTACAAAGGAGCGCCACAAAAATGTTGACTTCAATACATGTTGACATGTTGCTGGTACTGCAGAAAAAGTTCCGTCTACACTTTTATATGTGTGTCATATTTTGCGTTGAAATCCTCCCACTTTCTTTATTCCAGCAATTCTTTTATCATTCGACCTGAGCCAAAATAGGCAAAAGGTCTTAAAATTAAATTGAAATTCAAATAAATATTAAACTACCGAATTAACGAATTATAATGAAAAAAAAAAGATGTAATCTGCAAACATCAGAACCACAGAACCAGTAGAAACAATTCTGTAAAAGCATACATATATGGATTCTGAACCCAGCACTATTCATTTTTTAAATTTTACAAAAATGTAAAAGGGCCCGCAGACAAAAAAACCTCTAGTGAAGTGCAGAGTTTCTGTACTGAAGAAGACGCCTCACCAAAGGGATGAAAAAAGCCACATACGAGATCTAAGGTTGTAACTTGCTGCAGGAGTAAAATCCCAAATTGAAAACACGTACTGTGATAGCTCCGTAGACCTGTCCATCAAGCCTCTGTGTTAGAATTTATAGTAATACTTACAAGTTGTACAGTTGCTGGATTACTTTCTATGCGTATGTAAACACATTTCTCAACAACATAAATGTCAATGGTGCAAACTTAGATGAATCGTGTGTTCACTTTTCACTAACTTTAAATTATTGTATAAAAAAGTAGCAGGTAATATCTTTTAGTAATACAACCATTTGCTTCAGAGGGTAGAAAACAATTAATAATATTTAAATCGTGCATTTGGTCTGAATTGTTTCTCCATAATTTGAAGTAAATATAAAAAGCCGTGCAAAGTATGTATGGAAAGTCTCAGCATCCCAATCGCTCGTTTTACCTTTCTTCAAATATGTTTCTAGTTCATTCCACTTTTCTTTGAACTACAAAATCATTCTTAATGTACTTAATTTAATCACTTTTAATTAAACACGTGCAGTGTTCATTCAAATTAAAATAATGTCACGTAGTCCATGAAATTTGATCATCTTTAGGTTTCGTATCATCAGCAATGCTCCAATTAATTATGTCTGTTTAGATGTTTCTTTAAGAACATCATGGAATTCTGCCATGCATTTCAGCAATCGAATTTACGTTCGTGCTGCAAACACTTTAGTAACTGAAGACGTTAAACGAACAGAATAAGTTCTTCGAAATTGAAGCCATTTCACTCTTGATCTTCTCTTTCTTCTGGCTGTTAAACCTGTGATGCCAAGCATCTTTGGAGATCGAATTATCAAACTTGTGAATCTCCTGTGTCAGATTATATATTTTATTAACAAAATATCCAATATGGGGATATTCACCACTCCCGTGCAACCTTACGTTTGTTATCTTTGAGAACCATTTCAGCAATATGACTTTTGGCCAACTAAAATAAAGTGTAAGTGTAGTCGTATTAACATTTATCGTAATCAGAAATCGATAGAATAATTTCTTCCACATCATTTTTAAGTGAGAGAAAATGGGTTTCGACAAAAATCATAGACACGCATGATAGCTTTTGTTGAAAGATAAGCTCTAATGTTTTAGCAGAAATACATCGGTGCATATAGAAATGGATCGAGATTCTTGCGTCGTGGCCAGAAAATATAGTTATGAACTCTATATAACCTCAAATTGGTAGGCACCAACTCAGAAAACTAGAAATTTCCTGAAAATTATAATAAAACTTCCATATCAGGCACTTATTTGTTTAAGTTATAAATTCTTTCATGATATAATACGAGGCCGCAGATCCGCACATTTCACGAAAAACACAAGAGGTTCATAGTATATGTGTAAAGCCTGCACCGTCCTCATATTTCTTTAACCTATTCTAATTTGCTTCATAATCTATCTCTTATTGCCATTATTTCCCCAATCTGCACTAGTTCGTAGCAAGTTTTGTATTATTAAAACGTATGCTTTTTTCCTTTGGTCATTAAATTACATCTATGTGTGCATGCGTGTGTGTGTGTGTGTGTCTGTGTGTTGTGTTGTGTTGTGTTGTGTTGTTAAAAGTTCTGTTTTGCTTCCTCATAGTTAGTAACATACACTGGGATGTTAACACTAAGGTAAAGTGAACATATCATATTTATTTATATGTTAGGTATTATTTCTTTTGCTGTATATGTATATGTTGCGAGAAATAAGTAGTACTGCCTAAGTATTTACAGTTCGATCAGTTCATCTTACCTTTCAGCCTTAGAAGAATTTTTATCTACTATGTACTTCACTCCATCAAGACTGGAATTAATACAGTATTCTGTCGTTACCTTTTCCAAAACTCGAGAAAATATTTGGGACATTTTCCGGACGGCTTTAACACTGCAGTTTTTTCAGAAAACACTGAAATAAAGAATATAAAATTTATATCATAACATATTTTCAAGGAGGCCTTCTTAATGTGACTCGAAGTGTTTGAAGAGCCTATACTCCATCCATTTGTAAATGAAATCAATTTGTGGAAGAACCTGCAATTTCTACCAGTTAGGAGTTACGGGAAAGTTAGTGATCAGCTTCAGAGTATTATTATGCTATTTTGATAACAGGCGAATTATTAATTTGGTCAACAAATTGTTTTCCTATATATTTAAAGCTATATCCAAGTGAGATATAACGTTTACAAGCATGGCAGACACAGAGTGGAGTTGACCGGGAAGAGGGAACGCAACTATGATGTCATTCTTAAGAATTAGTTATGAATAGTTAATGAAGATATACTCAAAGCTGTATCTAAATATTACTAACATATTATTCAGTGAAAGGAAAATTAAGTTCACATCAGAGTAAGTATGTAGTGGTTAATAAATATTACATAAAAGAAGAAACTATATCTCGTATGACAAACCCAGGGCGTAGCTACATCCGTCTTCTTGAACAAAGAGCCATGATTGATTTAATTTATTGGTCCTACTGGAAACTTTTCTCGCTGTGTTCCCATGCCTGGCGCTCTGAGGTGCACTCAGCATCATATCAAACTGATTACCAGAGTGTCCCTGGTACTCCTGTGCCCCTTGGGAAAGTAAAGGCAGTCGGGCGTGGGACTCACCACCCATAACTCACTTCCTATGCTAGGTCAAAAATATATGAAGCGCTAACGCCACTCCCTCGTGCGCCGTTCACAAGGGGATATCGTACAGCGGATAGGAGTACCTTTTTTTTAACATTTTGCAATAGTAACTGACACTTTAGTGTGCTTGTACCACCGAAATCAAGTCTGTTCTATGACGCCACTCTTTTTTCAATCAGATCATTTTTACCCAATGTATACTTGACAATTATTAACTTGTAGACAAATTAGTCCACACTAACTTTTGACCCCTTTGCTGATATAAACGTGATGTCAGTGACAACTTCTTTTCGACCTTGATTTCTGACAATCCATCACATCCTCATAAATAATCTCTTGTACTTGAACATATCATTACCTCAGCACATAAACATTTTCATACACGCGGGGCTATAAAGTGGCAAGAGCTATCTAACAAATCGGATTGCTTTTTCTCCAATAACCCCTACCCGATTAAGTTAAATAGTTTTCAGAAAAGGATTTCTTATTTCATATCGAAACATCGATCGACCATAGCCTGGTAAAATATTTCAAGTCACATAAATAATGTTCCTTTTTAGTTATACGGTATGCGGAAAAACAAACAGTACTGAAATTACAACCATGCTACGAAATCAAAATTTGTCAATAGAAGATGCGAGATGACTACGGTAACACATATCTAAGTGCATCAGTACAGTAAGTGTTCAAAGAGTACACCCTCACGTCTCACGCAGAGTGCAGAATGATCCTGCAAGATTGTTGAACATATTGATGAACACACGCTGCTGCAACAAAAGGAAATCTTCTTCTCTAATTTGGAAACACTTGTAGGTGGGTCATTAGATCGGAAAACGGTTTCTTTCAGCATGCCCCATTTGTAGGCATTGGACGCCGTGAGACTCAGGGAGTGGGAAGGGTACAGGAATAAAATTCTGACGCCTCACTCGTGCCAGAAATAATGCTCCATGATAAACACATTCTCCTCTGTTCTGAAAAATATTATCGCCACTCCTACTGCATTCTACGCTACTCTCAACACAACTAAAACTCGGGAGAGGTTCTCACAACCCGTATACGAGTCAGACTCATTTAAGTTCGGTTTGTTTTGCCGTATACTGTACAAGTAGCATTCCAGATAGTGTCAAATAATTATCACCTATAGAAAAGTTAAATTACACCTAGCTAGAAATCCAGAATATATGAAGTGCTAACGCCATATTCTTCATGCGCCGTTTCTTTCCATATAGCAAGATTGTATCTTGAGACTGAAATCAGTTTCTTAAAAAGATAAATAAATTAAATATCGTTCCAAATTTATAAACAACGCATTAAGTAAAATGCAAGGAAAACAGTTTACGTTATAGAATGGCCAGTATTAAGAACCTTGTTAAATTTAATATTTGTTTTAATTTCAATTGGTTGGCTAATTTTGCATTTAGAATATGCACTTAATGATTAACTATCGCTTATTTTTTCTGAGTAGATCCAATGTGTGTTGTATATAGTTTCTTCTTACGCTTTTGAAAGTTAGCTATGAATGCCAGTGAGTTCATTTTTCAGTATTGAATTTAATTTGTGGCCTTAAGTTATCTTTGTCTTAAGCCAATTCAAGACTCTATTTAGCGTACTTATAGTTTGTAGCTAATGCAATAAACTAATCTAACAACCAAGTTCACTCCTCCCTATTGTCTCTTTTTGGATCAATACACACGATTATAAATTTCACCTGCCATATATCTCCTTCGAAAGTTGCATACTGGAACAAGTAATCAATATGTATTCAAAAATGTTTGCCGGTCTTTGTCTGACGTTTTATCTTAAATAAAAATATTTTAGGAGAACTTTGCTTCAGTAGCATACGATTATACATCATGCACCATGTTGATTCATTCGCAAGACTTTTTCTTTCTTAATTTATTGACGAAACAGTTTTTGTTTTATATTCTCACAAGAGAGAAAACGCAGGCACAGAATGAAATGAAGAACGCCTTTTCAGAGTGTAATTCTCGTTTATCGGATTGTAGTATTGAAACAAAACAAAACAACCGATTTTTTCACAAGTCTTGTTGCAAAGAGAAAACAAATTTGCATTATAAAAAACTTGTCAAATACTGTAATGGTACCCTCCCTGAGTTTACATTGAAAAACGAAGCATTGTCGATAAATTGGATTTCTAACAGACTTTACCTAGAAAAAATTCTTAGCACAACTGCACGTTCAGACGAGCCCTCTCACTCAGAATTCGATTTCACGATCCTTTAAATTAGTCCAATCTTACTTGAAAAGGGAGGTCATAAGGGAAGAATACGGACCCTAGTATACAATGTAAAAGAAGAGATGGAAATACGTTCGTATTGTATTGGCATGAACTTTAACTGGTTGGTAATGTTGAATTTTGCCACAGCATCATATTCTATCGGAGATGAGAAGTACATGTTATTCGGATAATGGCTACAATTCATATACACGAGATGGGAAGCAAACATTGGACTTCTATTAATAATAAATAATATTACAGCTTCACGAAACATTGTCAGATATCAATTTCACCCAGTAAGTCACTGCTTTTGTCTTAAGCCTTAGTACTACATTTCAAAGAGACGTCTTTAATGGTACAGATGTAAACATCCTTATGTCATAGTTCCTTGCTACTAAATATATTCAACTCATCTACTTACCTCATAATTCAGGAGTATCAGGGTGGCAGTAAACCATACACATACATATACAAACAGGGAGAAAACATATTGAGATGGCTGTCACACAAGTAACTTCATCACTGCGCATGCGCTACCGTTTTACGTCATTGCTTAACCAACTCGTTACGGGTCCTGTTATTAATTGTATATGTTACTTCTCGTTTACCTATAATAGAGTTATCCATACAATAACTTGAGCTGATTAGTCATTCCAAAAACGCTAAAATAGAGGCAATTGCCTGAAATAATATGGCTACATCGAACTATCAAGAGGCAGACAAAATTGACTTCATTGAAATGCTATGGAGAAAACACAAGCCATTTGCAATGATGATGTTATAGAGGAGGAAGATAATTGTTGCGAGTGTACGGAATATTACTCAAATTGGAACTGTATAAAGACTGTTCTTCATGTCTGGAATACTAATGAGCCTCTTCTTTGTCAGCCGTTCTTCTTTAAGTCGGACGAAAGTTTGACTTACGCCTGTCAATGGTCTACAATGAGTTTCGTAAACAGACAGAGTATATTTTACCTCACACAATTATAATGCAAATATTGTATAAGAAGTACAGCAAATCACATCTCAATCAACACGCGTATTGTAAAACAATATTTTGTACTTTCTCTCCGCAATATTACAAGAACCAAACTGGACGAGCTGGTAACTTTATTTCTTTATAAAGACGTTAGAGGAAGAAAACCATCAGAATTTAAACCATCACATGTACTGAACTTGGGAAATTTGTAAGCATGTAATGAACAGTGTTTGTGTATAAAGTGTAACGTTTATATAGTCTGTGACAAAAAATAGCATCACTTGGTAAAATAGTCATAATCTCAGATAAAATAGTTATTACAAATAGATTGTTTTAATACCCACTGCAAATAAAACTTATAGCGGTTCTGTGATTCTAATTGATCAGATCTGATCGGCATTAACTGATTGCATGATTATGGAAATTAAACATTAATTGTTCTCTTGATTTGTGTAGTGACTGACAAAGACAAAATATAATGTAATTTAATTTAATGCGATGTTATTTGTAGTACACGTGAGGCAGTCAAAAGGTAGCAAATGAATGTAATTACATAGGAAACACTATAGGAAAGGAAGAAAAATGCACAGAAAATACCATAAACGTTGAAAGTACATATTTTTTAAAAATGTCGGTGTTTTGTGTGACAATTAATGAGTGCCTTAAATGAAACTATTCTACGAGGCGTACTCTTTACGTATGTTTCACACAGTGTACCTCTAGTTCGTGGTACAAGATGCGAAACAGTTCCTCAATGAGTTGTCCTCTTGATTGAAATATTTTCTCAGAAATTTTCTGGACATAATATGCCACAGATTCTGAGTCTGATTCATATTCGGTGAATTCGGTGGCCACACTAATGTTTGTGTACCCATGCTTTAAAACCACTTTTTATGATATCCCTTGCCTTGTGCAATTGCGCATTTACGTTTGGGGAATTAAAATAAAATAATTTAAATTCCTACCTGATAAATAGTAGGGAGCTGTTGACAGTAATTTTCGATTAAGAATTTCACTATAATATGCGTCATTAATCGTTTTATTGCAAACTTCTATTCGTCCCACGCTTATTCTTGTAAAACATCCCCACATCATGATGCTCTGAGCATATTTCGTTTGTAGGGAAACACAATCCGACTGCCAGTATTTTGCTTCTAAACAGTATTTTCACTTTAATGTCATTCCCTTCAACCATAATTTTTTTCGTCAGAAAATATAAAATGAAACCAGTGTCCTTTCTTCTGGCCCTTACGTGGTGAGCATCTAACCATGGCTACTTTCTTGAAGTTCTCTCCTTAATCCCTCCTTCATTCAATTTTCTGAACACAGTCAAAGGTTTCTAATGTAATCAGCAGCAGAAAATACATTTTCTGCAATTTCCCTGGAAGTGGAAGCTGTAGACGACTATATGCCGACTCATCCACGCAGTTGTTTTCTTTTCTCTGCTACACCTTTCTCGTCGAGGACACACACAATGTGCTTCTTGCTCCTGTATTAGTTTAACAACAATCGTATGATGCATCATTATTCCTTTGGCAGTTTGTCTATTTGTGTAGACCTCACTTCGTAATGCCACGATTCTTCATTGTTTATGTGGACTTCTGTCACACACACTTTTCCCACACATTTTACAGAAGAACAGAGGCTTGAACGGCTTATAATGCCACCAAATATAAGAAAAACACTATTCTGTACTTGCTTAAACTCAATCAGGAACCACTAACTTCAAAATAATAACTTGCCCCTGTCATAAACAATACAATGAGAAAACAACACACTCAATTTCCCCCACTTGTATTACGTACACAGACACCATGCGGAGCGAATCTGAATTGCTGTAGAAAACAAAAACCTGCTACGATGCATTTGAAACTTCAAACTTGTTGTTGATACGTAGATAAAGGCATTCTTCTTAAAATAATTCACAACAATCATACTCATCATGTAGTTTTTTGTGACAGTGGGGCTATTGTTGTGAAAGAGTGTGTATTTGAATAACTATAACTACCAGTTTAAGAATTATGAGCTGAAAGGAAGGGAAATATGTCTCTAACTGCAGTGCTTCGACGATAAACTACAAGTGACAAACTGTAGGATTGGACGTTTTTAAAAAAACAAGTGCACCTGCAAGTGAATGGCGTGTATGCTTTTTTTCTGAACTGTTTCTTCTATTTTATTAAATGCATTGGCAACATTGTCTTATCAAGGAACTTTTTTAACAACATTGCTTGGGGAGATATGATTACTGTTTTGGCATAATTATTGTATATTGTTCTTGTGTTTAGGTAAAATAAAATATTCTCTTAATTGCATTTGAAGAATGCTTTAGCTTTTTTATATACAGGTTATTTGACAAATATATTTCTTTTTAGTACTGCAGCTCACAAGATTAAACCATGCTGGCTAGATCGTGAGTGTGAAAGTTTAAGAACGGCACAAACTTTAAGCTCAACATTTCACTCTAAATCTTAATAAATAGTATCTTGTTATATTTTTCAAAACACATCATATGTAAAACAAAAATTTTAGATAAAAATATTACTAGTGTTATAGTAATATATTACTAGTGTATAAAAATATTACTATCCATATGGTAAGAAATGAAGAGTAAGAAATAGGCATTCACAAAGATCAGAATTCGAAAATAGTTCCGCGTAACATTTTTCATGCAAAACCCAATACGTTCGAATGTAATAAAACTACTAATAGTTTGCAACACTGATATTTGAAAAGAAGAAGAAAAGGATGAAGATTGTTCGGTAAATATATATTGCCAACTCTGGCAAATTTAATACATTCTTATAAGCTTGGGGGTTGCTAACACTAGGAAACAGAGCCTTTTCTTTAGATCTTGTGAAATCAAGCCCCCTTGTGTTGGGATGTATAACATGACACAGGCTTATATGGGTGACATCACCCTTTACTACTGTTGGTTTAGTAGGACGGAGAATCAGTGTTTCGCTGACTGTTGCTCTGGAAAATGGTGACGCATTTCACTCACTCGTTCGCTCGTAGGAGATCAGAGCTTGTTGAACTGATCTAAGACTAAAAGCTTCCTCTCGTTTAGTAGACAACATATGAAAGTTAATTTAAGTAAAATAGTTTTATTTTATAGCTTCGAGTTTGCAAGGTATGGTTTCATATTTGTAACTTAGACGAGATTTTTTTTAGTGTGTTCCTTTTGTTGTCTATCGAAATTGTTTCGTGTTTGTTATTTCCACTTTTGTTTTTACACGTCTTGATTTTTTTCATATTGACAACTTTTGCGACCCATGCTTTGAGAAAAGAATTTGGTGCATTAAAAGTTAAGCTGCTGAAAAAAATGTATTAATACCATTGGGAAGTCATACAGGCAATTTTCACAAACGATTAAACTATGAGCCCTGAAACTTTTATTATTCTGTTGGTGTTCTACAGGGAAATTCTCTATAACAGAAACGGGGAGTTGTTCGGAACGCTGCCGAGAAACCTTTTACACCAGGTTTCTTCGAAACCCAGGAATCATGCGGTAAGGCAAAAAGGTTTTTTGTTTTTACGTTGGTGTTCTTGTTCCAAGTTTCAACTTTTGTTATAAAAAAAATGTTTCCATGCATTGTTCTTTGCAGCTTAGTGTTAGCACGATTGCTTTCTTTCATATTTGTTTTGTTGCATATTGTTTTGTATTTACTGTTTGAGTTTATAATTTTTTTCTATTTCTTTAGGTTATTAACTTTTTGATTACGATTTTAAAAAATCATGTTAACAATTTTTTTTAGTAGCAGAAGAAATTTTACGAGTCATTAGTAATGTGAAAAAATGCACGCAATCGTGAGTTGTATGCCAAAGTGTGTATTAATATTACTGGAAGGTTGGAGGTACAGTTACCGTCAATGATTACAACTACGAGCCCCCTCGTAAACGTTAAAGCTCTGTTGTTGTGAAAATATTCATGACAATATTACAAGCCTAGTTGCTGTTAGTAACTCCGTTAAGAGTTATCTTGTTATTTTCCAAGAGAAAAGTAGCTGTAGAGAAAAGCCGATATTTTTTATTTTTTAATATTTTATTTCAATATCGCTAGCTGATAGGCCATGTTGCTGATAGTGTATAGAAATATTGGTCCCGTAAACTTTAAAGCTTTGCTGTTGTTGAGAAAGAAGAAAGTAGATGTATACAACCTGAAGGTGTACACAAATTCAGTATTATCGAAATCGTGAGGCAACAAGCCTAGTTGCTACCAACGCCTGGAAATACAAGTCCCTTAAAATAGAAATTATCTTGTTGCTTCGAGAGAATAAACTAGACACAAAGCTTATGAAGGACCAAATTGTTTTATACCTGATATCGGTAGATGACAAGCGTAGTTACTGCTAAAGATTAATATCGTTAACATAAAACCTCTGTTGTCAAGAAAAGAATAAATTATGTATGCGGAATTGTTCTTTCTATATTGGTAGGTGACAAGTCTATTACTGCCCAGTGAGTTGAAGTACGAGTTCTGTAAACGTAACGGTCTTTTATTGTTGTGAAAAAAGGGACGGGAATTTCATAGTAGGTAACGAGACCTAGTAGCGAGGGTATTCCTTGAAAGTTTTAAGAGAAGTTTCCCACAATTCTGTTTCAACAAAATATTTAACATTTACATTAGGCCACACGTTGCAACTTTAAAAATTTCTCATTGATGAACCTTATACCGCTGGTTTGAATCTCACTGCTTCATTTATTACATGATAAGATTATTTTGCAATTGTTTCATTTTTCAACAAATTATGAAAAAAATGTTATGAGGTTTAAAATCAATGAAAATACTTTCGCTAGTTTCGATCTTATAACTTGGCATTGTCTGTTGTTTTAACAAAATTAGTTTTCTAAGAAAAATAATTTGTGTGCAATTAAAAATCAATGATGCATTCATTTTTTTTAATATTTCACAAACAAAAGAAACTAATACTTGAAAATATCAGCGAAACATTTGTTACATTCATGCTTTTAACTAGATGCTGTCTGCTTCATCTGTCAATATCAGCATTTTTTCAATATCAGCTATTAGTCGTTTTATTACATTCGAACTTGTTATTGGGTTTGCATGAAAAGTGTTAAACGAGATTTCTTCTTACTATTTTCGAGTTGTGTACTTTGTGCTGTCATTTTTTACTATTTTATTCTTACAATATAAATACGTAACACTAGGAATATTTTTATCAGACATTTTTGTTTTACATATGATGTGTTCTAAAGAACGTAACAAGATATTAGTTATTAAGATTTTAATGTGCCAGACTTTCTCCTCAAAGACAGGTAAACACAAAAGCAAACAAGGGAGCCAGTGGCACCCTGTTGCCAAAAGGGGGTTTGTACAAAACATCACATAACCTGGCAAGACGTACCTGAGAGACAAGCCTACATTATGCCACAGGAGAGAGCACAAAACCAAAAAAGGAGAACCGCTATCGGACCTGAGGACAAAGTGGGTGCCTTGCTTCAACCAAGGACAATAGAAGACAAAACACGCACTAGTCTAGAACTACAAAGCATGCATTGAAAGAGCTCAAAAGAAGTGCCAAAACGCAGAAAATAGGCAAAAAACTGAAGGTTAGAACACGAAGAAAAAGAGGAGGGGGAGAGACACTAGCGAGAACATCCCACATGAAAGCAGAAAACAAAACACTATTTTAGTGATCTAACACAATTAGGCTCCTAAAATGTACAAGGCACAAAGCAGCCGCGCACAAGTTAAAATAAATCACGAAAGTTAGATAAGCACAACTGATTTGACTATTCCCTTAATGTTTGCTGAAGCATAGAATCAAAATATCAAACCTTACTTTCATCTGAAGTTCCTTCTCATATACACATGAAATAACACTTCGCAGATTGAAATAACAAAAGGTTAGGAACCTTTACAGTAATACGACAGAGATGCTAAGCTACCTACTTCTTTATAAAACCCTTAACACAAGGTATAACTGGTAAAATAGCATTTATTCTTGCTTAAGAATAACAAACGCAATTCAAAAGACTGATTGCTGAATTTCGTGGGAGAAAAAACTTTTCTGAAGTGAATTTTTAGCACATCAAAACGTGTTTTTAAAGATACTGTAAATTTCACATATCAGATGGTAAACTAACCGTTTACAGCCTTTGAGCAAAGACAAGATTTCACACACTTACATTTTTCAAAAGATTAGGTTACTTTTGATTTTAAAATATGGTAGACATTCTACACTTTAAAGCTAAATATTATCATTTTCGAAACAATGTTAAAATGCTGTAATTTCGCTATCTAAACATATGTTAATCAGACTTAGGTTTCAAATAAATTTAAAACATTAACCAATAGTAAACCAACCCCCGATTCCAGCAAAATTTAGCAGACATATCCACTTCACTCATGTTTTCACTAGTAAAACAAACCACTGACATGTTGAAAGTACACAAAACACTTACGTACACAGTGAAGAAAAGGGGCTTAGAGCCACATATATTTATTTAATAAAAAGGAAGAAAAGAATATAACATATAACACATCACATATAACACCAAAATCGCCTGACACACTGATTAACCACCATAAACCTCACGTCTTCGCATCTTATTTCAACCAATATGGATGGTGAAAGGACAGCCAGGAAAAGTATTATTTTTTAGCTTTCGCCTTGCTGAATCTTGAAGAAGGCAGGTACAAAACTTGGATATATTTCATCAGAAGAGGTTGATTTAGATTTTTATAAACTTTTAATATAAGGCTGCATAATTATTTACTTCATATGTGCAATATTCGAGGGCAGCCAGTTTTTAGAATCTTTACAAGTCGACGGTCATAACAGAACTACTAATCGGCCACATCCAATCAGAGACGAGGATCGAATCAGAAACAAAAAGCGGAAATGGGTGTGGCTTAACCACGAAAAATTATCAACGAAAATTAATCAACACTCAAATCATTAAATTTGTTTATGAAGATTTAAAACGAAAGAAAAGATGTTGGAGAAAATAATGCAATAGAATATTTGGTTTATTAAACATTTGGTTTGCGAAAAACAATTATATTATAAAATAGTAGATCTTCATAAAATGTTAGAAAGAGGCTCTCAGTAATTGTTATAAGAACAAAACAGTTCTTACGTTATTTTGAGCAGTTATCCGATGTAACTGAATGATTTATTGAAAAGTGTATTCAAAGTCAGTACTTGTGCAATTGCTATTACGTGTTAAATGCTCTACAAGGAGAAATATATAAATTATCATAAACAACTCCAAACTTTGATAAATTCGTCATTGTAGTAGAATGTAGATTGAAGTAAGTTCAGTATTTTTAAAAGTAGAATCATCTGAGATTTAGAATCCTAAGTGGCATTGCTCTACAGTATATATAACGGCAGTATTCACAAACTGCATCTTACAAGATAGTTAATATGCAGTTGATATTTTCTCTACCGCCTATTACACTAGCCTACAAGGAATATAAATTAAAGCAATTACAAGTTTTTAAAGTAATATGTCGTTTTCGAGCTGGATATCTAAAAGACAGATACATCACATGACTTTATATGCAAAAAAAAATCAAGTTTCCTGTGTCATGCAGACCGTAAGGATGAGAATGAAATTAATGAAGATGTCTTAACCTTTTATAAATATATCCAAGTAGATCGTGATTGCAAACAAGTTATACGCATTTTAATCCATAAGTTTATATGCTTTCGTTGCCTTGTCTTGTTTAACTTTTACGTGATAAGACTGCTATCATGTTTGTATCCTAGGTCAAAGTGGCGAGGGGCGTTATATTTCCCTATCGCTCATCTACATAAAGAACACTCTAGTGTTTGGTCATTACCCTACGATATGTAGTTTTCAACGGAAAATGATCATCAGGTTCTGTCAGGTTCTCCCAAAATGTGGTAAAACACGGCATTTGAATATGTTTCAACATACATTTTCCGATTCAAGTTAGAATGTACACAATTGGTATAAAAACAAAAGTTGCGATGTGGAATACAGTAATGGGGAATACAATTCATTTAAGAAGTTTTAATTATGAGGACGTAAAAAACTAGTATGTGAAGCATTGAGTCTATTGAAGTTAAAGCTAAATAACTTTAAAAATGAAGTTTACTAGGACAAGAATGCATGGACATATTCTGATATGTCTCTTTCGCTGTTAAGTATAGCTAGGCATAAAAAGTCTTCTGACCGCGGTTCGAATCCAATGAAGTACCATTTGCCAGCTCTGTTCGCTATTTGAGTAGTTATTCTTTGAAGCCTCGTATGTTCAACCTATGGTCCCGTGCTCGACCAGGTTTATCAAGTAATAGGCATGTCACTATCAGCTATGTTTGCTTTTTGCTAATGAGTGCAGCTAGAGCTGAAGTGGTCTGCCCGGGGTCTGAAGTTAAGTCGTTCATTTCTCTTCATATTTTGACCTCTTTCCTAGTGTAACAAACATAAAGTTAATCCTAGTAACGCAAATGTAAACTCAAATTCTTATAAGTTTGTTGCGCAATGTTTCTATGTAGCATTTTAATTATTTTTCTCTCCCAGGAAATATTCCTTCCATATAAACAAATTTATATTCAAATATTGCTTCAAACCAGGCCTTTACTTTCAATATTAATTCTCCATGTACCCTGCAATGTTGAAAGGAACATACTCAAAAAAATATATTTCAGTACCGAATAAAACATTTAGCATTATTACAGCTTTCTATTAAACGACGTGAATTTTGTGGTGTCAAATTTTTAACTTATATAATACTATGGCTGCATCCTGTGGGAGTTGCTGACTGGGAGATAATTTTCGTTTATCATAAAGTTTCGTTTTGGCTAAAGTCAGTTTTCGCTTGTCAGAATGGTTTCTATGTCCTGAAACGACAGATGGCTTTATGATGCAATTTTACTTCCTGTGTTTTTGAAGACTTTCAACAGGTCTTCTATTTTGTCTCTCCTGCAATGTCTGTGTTGCGCTATTTACTTATATCTCTATAGTTTTCTTTGCGTCTTGGGCATATGCGTTTGTGTGTGTGTGTGTGTGTGTGTGTGTGTTTTCTTGTCTTCTTGGTTGATTGTAGTTTTCTCCTCAGGAAATCCAACGTAAGTGTATTGGCAGTTGGTTTATGGGCCACTTTCTTAGTGGCATCGGAACCAAAGCAGGCGTTTCATTCTTCCTTGATCAATTCCCACCTTTCTTCCAACCTTTGTACTAATTGTCTGTAGTGTTTGTTATTTAATTTGGACTTCGCAGATTACCTATTATAATTCTTCAGGATTGGATGGTGTTTTCTTAAACTTAACTAAATTGAAGTCCGTTTTCTGGAGTCTTAGTAAGGTCTATCCGTGTCATGATCTCTGACGCGATGTGGAAGGTCCCGTTTGTATAAAAGCTTGCGCAGTGTTCTGAAGAATTTTCCTTGCCATCTCTCAACATATAGTTTGGCCTAGAGGGACCCATTGCACCCTTACTGGCTTCCTAGGAAATTCTAGGATGGGGTCGATCCCTTATCTCGTTTCACTCTTTCCTTGTTGTCTAACTTCTATGTACTGTATGTCATCCAAGGTGTGTCAAACTCCGATAGGTCAAAGAATGTTTATGCTTCTAATGTGTTCATATTTTGCTAAAAAGTAGATTTGCATGATCCTTTGTAAGTATTATTTCGTACAAAAGATACTTAGTATTACAAGTATATATTCACTATTTTCTAATTGTTTTAGGATAACTACAACCTACAGCTCATTGTCCTTTCTCAAATGCATAGATGTAGGTCCGTTTCTCATATTTTGATATTCTAGGTTTATCCTCAAACTCCTAATTATTTTAAGTAACGTCTGTCACAACTGTGTTTAGAAAAATATGACAAAGAACTGTTGGGCGGATAAGCCAATGAACACTCCATTAATCGCATATAGCAGACCGAAGATCTTGCAACAGTAACTAGTACAAGCTGATTTCATCAAAAACAATTGACAATGTGCCGCGTGTAACTAAAAAAGAGTTCAACATACTTAACGGCATAGCCAAATACATAAGGAAAATAGATAGAACTGGCACTGATAAACAGGAAATCGGATACTTTAAGGGCCTAAACCTATGAGTCTCAAGATAAAGGACAAGCAAGAAAACAGGAAATGTAAGGCATAACTTTATCAATTGAAGGATGGTATTAAAGAATCTAGCAAAGATAGCCACTATAAGAGAAACCTACAGAGTAATTGGGAATTGCAGACCTCAATCGCAAAATGAAAAATTACGAAACCATAATTATTATACCAAGAAACGGAGAGCTGGGGGATTACAACAAAGTGAAAACATTTCAAAACCAAGGAAATATATTTAAAAGAAAATAAATGCTAAGACCACTGAGCGAAACAAATTTATCTGAAACTAGAGTTTAAAGTGATAAACCCTGAAACGGATAAACTCGTACAGAAAATCTCTAAATAGAGTCATTTGGAACTTACTTGTATATGTGCGCAATATACACGTCTACACATGAACAAATTGAGGCAGTAGTTCTTTATAGTAAAGCGACATTTAACGTGAGGTGTACACAAAGTGTAGACAAATCCTACAAATACGGAGAAAGGGAGAGAGAGTATGGTTCTATGTGTGCGAAGCAGAAATAGAAATAAACTGATAGAGAGAGAGGGGGGAGGGAGGGAGAGAGAAATACATATATAGTGAGCAAGTACTGTAACCTGATAATCACACAGAGAACGTGTATATATGTACCGGAGGTTCATCAACAACCGTCGTCAAAGAGATAACAAGCCTAAGTTGATACATTATAAAACTTGAGAAACTGTTAGTTTGTGCAAATGGATGTCGGGACTCCAAGCATCGTCCAAAGCAGAGATATACAGGTGATGTAATGATCACTAATTAATAGAACTAAGCCCTACAAAGGCACATAATAGCAGTTCCAAGACACTTCCACAGAATAACAGAGCTGTATTTCCCGGTATTTGTAGCAGCCATGTGAGAAGGTGGCCTCCATGCTTGCTTAAGATAACGTATGTAATGGTCCTATATCCAGATTTGTTTAGAATATGTTACTCTTTCATTATGCTAAGTTTCACACTTGTATAACAATGTGCACGAATATTGAGTTATGTCTCTCGACTATTCTTTGCAGAGCGCAAAAAAAAGAAGAAGAAGAGGCATCGATGTTGACCTGTGTGGTTTAGCATGAAGTATGCTCATGAAAATGACCCAGAGATCTTCTATCGGATTCAAACGAGAAGTCTGCGTAGATCAATCCATTAGTGCGTTGTTTGGTAAGAACCCCAACAATCCCTGAAATATGGACGGGTGCTTGGTCGTATTGAAAGACACAATGGTCATTTTGGAACTGTTCGTCGATAGTAGGAAGCACGAAAGTGTTTAAAATGTAAGCGCAACCTTGTGTCGTGACATTGCCACGAAAAGCAGCAAGAGGACCTGGCCCGTCCAGGAAAACATGACTACACTCTAAGTCAAACACCACCCAATTTCACAGTTTTCATTATAAAGGCTGGGAGATGTTGTTCACCAAGCATTCGCCACAGCCACACCATATCACGTGGATGGGTGTATACAGTGATTTATCACTTAACTCAACGGTTTTCCACTGTACTATGGTCTAGTTTTTACGCTTCTTACACAACTCCATGCTGCAATCGCCATTTGCTAGTGTGATGTGTGGCTTATGGGAAGTTCATCAACTATGGAAACAAAGTTTTCTCACCTCGAGCCGAAAAGTTACGGTATTATAGTAGATTCTGATGTAGTTTGGAATTCCTGTGTGATGGTGGTGATGGATGATGGACGATTTTGCTGTACATGTCTCCTTAACACTCGACGATGTCTAGAGGTCAACATAGAAGGTAGGCCTGTACGTTGTTTGGTTATACAATCCATAGGCCCTAACACATTTCCAATCAACCATAACATCAAAAAAACTAGACCTAGTACTGAATGATATTTCGGAGGGTGAAAATCTCGCACACAGGCTTCTTACCCAAGTATCTACCAAACACCTGACTACGTTGAGAACCCGTGAGTTACTCAGACAGTCACATTCTGCTGTACCGTGCTGTATGCCGACTATTGAGATCGCTGACTAGTTGTTCCACGAGGTAGATGGCAGTTATGTGTCACTTTATATGATCAACATACATTTCGCGGGTGTCCGGATACTTTTGATTACATAGTGTATAATGATTTTTGTCAGTTAGCTAGTCTTGTTCATTACTGCCTGGTTAGAAACCCAATCTTCTGAAATGTTCAGATCCCTAAAACAAGTAAAACAATATTAGCTGCTGTCAGAACAGAAAAAAAATACGGACCAACACGAACAACAAAAGAGCTTAAACAAACTAATCAATTGGCGTGATATACATTTCTGTTTGTAAAAAAAAAATCAAAGCTACTGCGTTTATATAACAATATTAACTCGTGAAAGCAAAAGTGGAAAAGTATTAATGAATTAACTAAGATAATTTACACACACAAATATCTATCCATCTCTCTCTCTCTCTCTCTCTCTATATATATATATATATATATATATATATATATA
>JAGDQP010007786.1:47722-60137 GCA_022664845.1 Lepisma saccharinum | reverse complement strand
AATGAAACTTCTGGTGTTTTATGTTATTTAATTATCAGTTCATCTGACATGACAAGTGCAATACAACGTCGTTTTGAGCTCGAAATCAATCAGTTTCTCAATACTTCGTTGAATAACGTAAGTAATACTAACACATTGTACAACAATATTCATTTTATTGTAGGGCATTGTTACGTGCAAAATTGTTAATCACCCAGCAACTATTCTTTTAATTGGACAACAACTTATCAGGTTTAAATGAAATTATCGAATTTCTGCTGGAACGTAAGTAATAAACCAATCTTAATGCTATTGTAGTATTTTTAGTAGAATAGAACTCTTGTATGACGTACTTTATTAAGTATCTTTGCAAATAACTCGAACGATATGACTGCTAGTTGAGCATTAATAGTTTCGCAATGTATTGTCGTTTTGAGCTCGAAATCGATCTGTTTCTCAATACTTCATTGAATAACGTTAGTGATATAAACGCTACTGTGGTCCTTATATACACTTTTTTTTTAATTATTCCGAGTCTTACCCTCTAAATATGTTCTCTCTAATGAAAAGCGTAAGTAAGCAAAATTGTAACTTGTTTACACAATTTTAAACCGTGCCGCATCGACCTTGAAATTGCGAAGTCCTGCTGAGGCCTGCGAGTTCCGACTTGTTTATAATGGCAAACAATACATCAGTAATAATTATGCAATAAATGCATCCAGCATTGCAGCTTCAACTTTTATACAATGAATATACGAAGCCGGATGGTGATTGAGGGGGGTGGAGGTTTTTATAGGTATGTGGCACCTTTGTAGAATCGTGTTATTCATAACCTAATTTACAAAAAAAACACCACTTAAACAACTTGTGCCTTCGATTTATACGCGCTAAAATGTCAATATTCGCCCAGAAGCATAGAATTAAAAAATAGGAAAAAAAGGGAATCCCGAAATTTAGAAACAATGGACGATAGATGACAGCCAAGGCGCATAAAGTATAGATTATTCAGGTGCCAATCTTGATACGATTGAAACTGTGATTGCATGCCGAACAAAGAAAGGGTGTATACTTTAACGTTGCTTATGATACTCCGGTGATACTCACGGCTTATTAGCGATTCCGAAATGCATTAACCTGTGATACTCATGGCAGCAAAGTTGTTATTATTGTCTTAGTATCAGAAGGGTTTCAGTATAATTTTGTTGAAGTTGTAGTGGTAAAAGATTTATATGCGTGAAAAAAAAAAACGTTTTTCAATTACATATAATTTGCCCGTTGAGTTAGTGATCTTTTTACAATATTGAAATGGCAACCAAGGTGCCAATAGCAGGACCAAGCACAAGTACGCGGAGTACGCTGTCGCTGACAAATACGGAAGTTAGCCTAATCGGAAAACCAATTAGCTCGATTGGTGGTAGGAAACTTCCTTCAAAAGGCGATGTCCTTCGACATTTGTTTTTTCTAATTCGAAAAGACGGTCATACACTGAAAGACGCCTACCCCTATGTGGTCAACGAGATGCTGAAGTTCTGGGAGATGGCTCAAATACCCACCATGGCAGCATATAACATAATCCCGAAGGTTGAGAAGGAATATGCGAAGTGGCGCACTCTTCACAAAAGCAAATCCCGACGATCGTCATCACAGGAGAAAATGGAAAAAGATTTTAAAGTGGATTTGGAAAATCTCTTTGATATTGCCCATGCAAATGCCTTACAAATGATTAGAATTGAATAGGAAAGAGAGTTTCTGTCGGCCCAGAGAGAGGAAGGAAGGAGAGGGTACATGGCGGGAATTGACAAGCAGTTTGCTGCCCAGGAAGACTGAAAGAAAGAAAGAGAAGAAAAGTATCAACGATTCAGAGAAAGGAAACAAGAAGAGGAAGAAAGTAGTAAGGGGCTGAACACCTTAGCTGAACTAGATTTCTCCAGTAGCAGTACTGAAGACGACGATGAGGATAAAGAAACAGCGCTTTTTGAACCGAAAAGAAAGACACGAGGAACGAAATCCATTGTTACACCGGCTTTGGCAGCTGCCTTGGACCATACGAAAGTGAGCGATCGCGATGCTGTCCATATTCTGTTTGCTGCTGCTTCTAGCCTTGGCGAAGATGTCGACGAACTGGCACTCAATAGAAGCACAATACGCCGGAAGAGGATGCAAAATCGCAAGATGTTGTGTCTGGGGGAGAAGTAAGCAAGTTACTCGGCGCTCCTGGTATTCCTTACGGTACAGGCTTATCTGTGGCAAATGCAGTAATAGGATGCTTAGAAGAGTGGAATTTAATTGACAAGGTGCGAGGATTGTGTTTCGATACAACCACCAGCAATACTGAAAAAAAAGAGCGGTGCTTGCACTCTGATAGAAAATAAGTTAGGGAGGGAGTTACTCAATCTAGCATACAGACACCACATCATGGAGATCATCGCAAGTGCGGTCTTTACTGAATGTCATAACTACTCATCGGGCCCCAACACCGCAATCTTCCAACGTTTCCAGCTTTCGTGGAAGAATATAAATTCTGAAGATTATCTTACGATCGAGGAAGAACTTAATGAGAAAGAAGTCATAGTGGATTTTTGTCAGAATCAGCTCATAAATATGAATACTCAACCTCGTGACGACTACCGGGAAATGCTTGAACTGGCAACAAATATCTGGGAGGTACTCCTCATAGAGGAATACGGTTCTATAAGCCGGGGGCACTCCACCAGGCAAGGTGGATGGCGAGAGTCATATACGCAAAGGTAAAATAAAATAATGGCTGAGCAAAGCACTACAATTTATTTTAAAAAATTAAAATTTTTTGTAAACGTTTTCGCCGACTACCAAAACACTCGGCTTCCTTGCTCAGCCATTATTTTATTTTACCTTTGGTATATAAAAGCAAAGCTTTCGTATGGAGAATATCATATACGCAGTCAAAATTTGTCTTTTCCGCTCTCAGTTCTCTATGAATAATAGAGAGCTCAAGGCTTTGCAGAGATTCGCTTTGTTTTCCGTCAGAGTGTACATTCGCGCATGGTTCCAGGCCCCTCTTGCTGCAGCTGCTCCTTCCAATGATCTCTCGTTGTTGAAGCAACTTATTTCATATGAGGACAAGAACATTTCCAAAGCAGCGGTCATAGCCTTCTCCCGTCACATGTGGTACTTAAGTGAAGTACTGGTCTGTCTCGCGTTCTTTGATCCGAATATAGAAGTCTTGATAAAGAGACAGATGGTTCTAGCATTATCTGAGAATGAGAGCTCAGGGTACGTGCTGAAGAGGATCAAAGTTGAACAATTACAAAACTTTGGCGAAAAGACGATCGCTAACTTTGTTACCAAAACATCTCGTCGCTTTTTCGACATTTTGGGGATTCCAAGCGATTTTCTTGCATTCGGAAGAATGGGAAAGTAGACCTGACTATAACGCTTGTAGGGAGGTCGTACGAAAGTTAAAAGTTGTCAACGACTTCGCGGAACGAGGAGTTGCGTTGATGCAAGAGTTCAACTCCATACTTACAAAGGATGAAGGGCAACACAGTACGTGCTGCAAGTTGTGGAAGAGCAGCGGCGCAAGTTTCCGGACGCGAAGAAGCCTCGACTGGAGTTGCTTGATAGAGAATGAACATTGAACACTGAGCAATAGAGTCATTACAGTGAATAGACTGAAGTGAGTACTGAATACTTGAATAGTGAATACACATTACACATTATTGATTTTTTTATAACGTCAAATAAATACCACAATAACAATATTATCCATTTTACAGTAGGTAGCGCATTTTCGTCTTATTTCACCAATGCGTAATATTGGACAATGATGATAAATTTCAAGTTCGATGCGGCACGGTTTAAACTTCTCCAACCTTACTTAAATTTTGCGTGTAGACAGTTTTCATCACAGAGAATAATATGAGGAGGTAAGAGTTCACCATTTCATAAATTATTTTTTAAAGACCACCCTAATAAACGCATTGTACAACAATATTTATTTTATTGTAGGGCAAAATATTTAATCACCCGGCAACGGTTCTTTCAATTTGACTACAACTTATAAGGATTATCTGAAATTATCGAAATTCTGGTGGAATGTAAGTAATAAAGCAATCTTAATGCTATTGTAGTATGTTATTTGTGCTTTAAGCTAATAAAGTTGAAATTGCGTTGTTTACCAAATACAATGCATTTTTAGTAGAACTCTTTTAAGACATACCTCATGAAATCTCTTCCCAAATAAATCGAACGATATCACTGCAAGTTGAGCTTTGATAGTTTGGCAGTAAATTTATTGTAGACTAGAACATATAGATACTAATACAAGTATATCAATTGATTAACGAATGATGAATTTTCATTGGTGCTACTAAAAGGAAACTTCTGGTGTTTTATGTTAGTTAATTATTATATCATCTGACAAGACAAGTGCAATACAATGTCGTTTTGAGCTCGAAACCAATCTGCTTCTCAATACTTCATTGAATAACGTTAGTGATATAAACGCATTCTACAACAACATTTATTATATTGTAAGGCAAAATTTTTAATCACCCGGCAACGATTCTTCCAATTTGACTACAACTTATAAGGATTATATGAAATTATCGAAATTCAGGTGCAACCTAAGTAATAAAGCAATCTTAATGCTGTAGTTTGTTATTTGTGCTTTTAAGCTAATAAATTTGAAATTGCGTTTTGTTTACCAACTTCAATGGATTTTAGTAGAATGGAACTCTTGTAAGACATATTTCATTAATTGTCTTTGCAAATAACTCGAACGATATGACTGCTAGTTGAGCATTGATAGTTTCGCAATGTATTGTACAGGGGTTGGACAAAAAATCTAAAACGTTTGAAAAAGTGTGAAAATCATACCTAGTATGGTGTGGGGCCTCCTTTTGCGTCCAAAACAGCTTGGATCCGACGTGGAATGGACGTATACAGCTCCTGAATCGTGGTGTGTGGAATGTTGTACCATTCTTCTTCCAAAACATGCTCCAGTTCCTTAAGGGATGATGGTGGAGGGTAATGAGACCGAACACGCCTTTCTAACACAGACCGTAATGGCTCAATGATGTACAGATCTGGTGATTGTGGGACCCAGGGGAGGTGTGATAGCTCCTGGTCATGCTCTTCAAACCATGATTGCACCGTTTTTGCAGCGTGACAGGGTGCCAAATCATCTTGGTAGATGCCATCACCATTCGGGAACAATGTTTGGGCCATGGGTAGAACCTGGTCCCCAAAAATGGCCTCATATGCCTTAGAATTCATAATTCCATGCAGGGCTATGATGGGACCTGCAGAAAGCCACGATATCACTGCCCATACTGTAACAGAACCACCCCCATGCTTTACAGTTGGGCGCAGACAACCTGGATCATAGGCTGCGACGGTGTTCTCCATACGTAAACACGACTGGTTTTTGGAAACAAGGTGTAGGTCGATTCATCGGAATACATTACGTGTTTCCACTGATCAAGCGTCCACTCCTTGTGGTCCTTGCACCACTGAATACGCCGCTTCGCATTTACTGCTGTGACCAGAGGTTTGGCGATCGCGGCCCTGCCATGAATTTTCATTTTATGAAGTTCCCGTCGAACTGTTTTTGATGAAACCGGGTTCTGTAGGCCGGAATTGAGTTCAAACGTAATTTTCATTGCAGTGGTCTGCTTTTTAGCTGCTACAATCCGTTTTAATGCCCTCCTATCCCTATCGGACAGGATTGTTTTCGACCACTGTTGTGCTTTGCAGACGTTGTTTGCCCATGCATTGTGTATGCCCTCGTAACATTGGACACAGTGCCTGTCGATACCCCCACAATGGTCGCCACTGTTGTCACTGAAGCTCCAACCAGACGGGCACCAACGATCATGTCTCTTTGGAAGTCAGTCAGGTCGCCCATTTTACCGCACCACTTGCACACCACGACACTCACAGGTGAACTGGGTACTGCTGACGGAAGAGGAAGGTCCACATGACACATTGAAAACAAAACACGATCGGCAACCGCAACACGTGGTGTACAGTGGCGGGCCACACTTACGTGCCCTGTATGACGTGTTTTTAGATTTTTTTGTCCAACTCCTGTAGATTAGAACACATACATACTAATACAAGGACATCAGGTCAATATAAACATCACAAACTATTCCTAATGCTTATTAATTCAAACCGAAAATGTTCCAAAGTCAGTTTAACTGTAACATTTTAACAAACATAATTAAACGAACATCATCTTACTAATACAAAAGATCTCGGAAGGAAATGTATGAACTGTACACGATTTGCGGTGAAAGTAGTACAGCGAATTACCGCTGAGAGCATCAACTTTGCAGCACTAATGAATTTTCAGTAGTGCTATTAAAATGAAACTTCTGGTGTTTTATGTTAGTTAATTATTAAATCATCTGACAAGACAAGTGCAATACAACGTCGTTTTGAGCTCGAAATCAATCTGTTTCTCAATACTTCATTGAATAACGTTAGTGATATAAACGCATTGTACAACAATATTTATTATATTGTAAGGCAAAATTTTTAATCACCCGGCAGCGATTCTTTCAATTTAACTACAAATTATAAGGATTATATGAAATTATCGTAATTTTTGGGGAACGTAAGTAAAAAAGCAATCTTATTGCTGTAGTTTGTTATTTGTGCTTTTAAGCTAATAATGTTGAAATTTCGTTTTGCTTACCAAATTCAGTGCATTTTTACTAGAATAGAACTCTTGTATGATGTAGTTCATTAAGTATTTCGGCAAATAACTCGAACGATATGACTGCTAGTTGAGCATTGAGTTTCGCAATGTATTGTAGATTAGGACAGATATATAATAATGAAAGGTTATCTGGTGATTATAAAGATCACAAGCTCTGTTCCTAATGCCTGTCGATTCAAACAGAGATAGATCAAAGACAACTTAACTGTAATATTTTAACAAACATGATCTCACTGGTACAACTAGACTCGGAAGGAAATGAATGAACTGTACACGATTTGCGGTGAAAGTACTACAGATAATTTACAGTTCAGAGCATCAACTTTTTAGTATTAATAAATTTTCATTGGTGCTACTAAAACGAAACTTCTGGTGTTTTATGATATCATCTGACAAGACAAGTGCAATACAACGTCGTTTTGAGCTCGATATGAAGCTGTTTCCCAATACTTCATTCAATAATGTTAGTAATATAACAGCACTGAACAACAATATTCATTTTATTGTAGTGTAAAATTTTTAAGCTACCAGCAATGATTCTTTTAATTTGACTACAATTTATAAGCATTATATAAAATTATCGAATATCTGCTGGAAAGTAAGGAAAAAAGCAATCTTAATGCTGTAGTTTGTGTTTTGTGATTTTAAGCTTATGAAAATGAAATTTCGTTTTGTTTACCAAATTCAGTGCATTTGTAGTAGAATAGAACTCTTGTATGACGTAGTTCATTAAGAATCTTTGCAAATGACACGAATGATACGACTGCTAGTTCAGCTTTGATAGTTTCGCAATATATTGTAGATTAGAACACATAGATACTAATACAAGGATATCAGGTGATTATAAAGGTAACAAACTCTTAATAATGCTTGTTAATTCAAAACGAGGATGATCCAAATTTAATTTATCTGTAACATCTTAACAAACATGATTTAACAATCATGATCTCACTTGTACAACTAGACTCGGAAGGAAATGAATGAACTTTACATGATTTTTGGTGAAAGTACTACAGCGAATTACCGTTCAGAGCATCTACATTGCAGCACTAATGAATTTTCAGTAGTGCTATTTAAATTAAACATCCGGTGCTTTTTGTTCGATAATTATTATATCATCTGACAAGACAAGTGCAATACAACGTCATTTGAGCTCGAAATCAATCAGTTTCTCAATACTTCATTGAATAACATTAGTAATATAAGAGCATTGTACAACAATATTTACTATATTGTAAGGCAAAATTTTTAATCACCTGGCAACGTTTCTTTCAATTTGACTACAACTTATAGGGATTATATGAAATTATCGAATTTCTGCTGGAACGTAAGTGAAAAACCAATCTTAAAGGTGTAGTTTTTTATTTGTGCTTTTAAGGATATAAGGTTGAAATTGCGTTTTGTTAACCATTTCAATAAATTTTTAGTAGAATAGAACTCTTGTAAGACGTAGTTCATTAAGTATCTTTGCAAGCAATTCGAACGATATGACTGCTAGATGAGCATTGATAGTTTCGCAATGTATTGTAGATTAGAACACATAGATACTAATACAAGTATATCAATTGATTAACAAAATCACAAACTCTTTTTCTAATGCTTGTCAGTTCAAACCGAGAATGATCCAAAGCTAATTTAACTGTAACATTTTAACAAACATGAATTAACAATCATTATGTCACTGGTACAACTAGACTCGGAATTAAATGAATGAACTGTACACGATTTGCGGTGAAAGTACAACAGCGAATTACCGTTCAGAGCAATAACTTTGCAGCACTAATGAATTTTCAGTAGTGCTATTAAAATGAAACTTCTTGTGTTTTATGTTATTGAATTATTATATAATCTGACAAGACAAGTGCAATACAACGTCGTTTTGAGCTCGAAATCAATCAGTTTCTCAATACTTCATTGAATAACGTTACTAATATAAGAGCATTGTACAACAATATTCTTTTTATTGTAGTGAAAAATTTTTAAGCTACCTGCAAAGATTCTTTGAATTTGACTACAACGTATAAGTATTATATGAAATTATCAAATTTCTGCTGGAAAGTGAGTAAAAAAGCAATCTTAAAGCTGTAGTTTGTTGTTTGTGCTTTTAAGCTAATAAAGTTGAAATTTCGTTTTGTTTACCAAAATTCAATGCATTTTTATTAGAATAGAGCTCTTGTATGACGTAGTTCATTAACTATCTTTGCAAATAACTCGAATGATATGACTGCTAGTTGAGCATTGATAGTTTCGGAATGTATTGTAGATTAGAACACATAGATACTAATATAACGATATCAGGTGATTATAAAGATCACAAACTCTTCCTAATGCTTGTTAATTCAAACCGAGAATGCTCCAAAGTGAATTTAACTTTAACATTTTAACAAACATAATTAAACGAACATCTTCTTACTAATACAAAAGAACTCGGAAGGAAATGTATAAACTGTACACGATTTGCGATGAAAGTACTTCGGCGAATTACCGCTGTGAGCATCAACTTTGCAGCACTAATGCATTTTTAGTGGTGCAATTAAAATGAAACTTCTGGTGTTCTATGTTATTTAATTATTAGATCATTTTAGATGACAGTTGCAATACAACTTCGTTTTGAGCTAGAGATCAATCAAATTTTCTCAATACTTCATTGAATAACGTTAGTAATATAAACGCATTGTACAACTATATTCATTTTATTGTAGGGTATTGTTACGGGCAAAATTGTTAATCATCCAGCAACTATTCTTTTAATTTGACTACAACTTATAAGGATTATATGAAATTATCGAATTTCTGCTGGAACATAAGTAATAAACAAGTCCTAAGGCTATTATAGTATGTTATTTGTGCTTTTAAGCTAATAAAGTTGAAATTGCTTTGTTTACCAAATACAATGCATTTTTAGTAGAATAGATCTCTTGTAATACATAGTTCATGAAATATCTTCCCAAAAAACTCGAACGATATCACTGCTAGTTGAGCTTTGATAGTTTGGCAATGTATTTATTGTAGATTAGAACACATAGGTACTAATACAAGTATTTCAATTGATTAACAAGATCACATATTCATAATCATACGTTTTCCATCGTTTCACATCTTAGATATTTTGATTTCGTCAAACTTCTAAAATAATATAATATACAGTTAAAATTTGATTACAACTGCATATTTGATGTGCATAAAAATACTGACACACCGCATATTTCGAATATTGATTAAAGAGTAGTTTAGACAATAACTATATGGTAACCAGTGTAGAGTAGAGTAATTTATACATACATATAAAGAATTAAAACCTTAAAATTTATCCTCTTTGGACAAAAGCGTTTCGATTTCTTTAAGATTGTAAGCGCTATTCTCCTTCAAGAATTTCTTTAACTTTAAGTTGAAATTTTGTTTTTCCAGAATTTTTATATTTTCTGGTAATCTATTATATAGCCTCATTCCCACTTGCTCATAACTTTTTTGTGTTACATTTAGTCTACATTTTGGAATATTGAGTTTTAGACATTGTCTAGTATAATGTGTGTGCACTTCCATTCCCGCTACATAACTATTAATATTTTCTTTTATAAATTTTATGCATTGATATACATACATGTTTGTTAGAGTCATTATTCTGAGGTTTGTAAACGCATCTCTGCAACTATCTGTAGGCTGTAAGTTGGCTAATTCTCTTATTGCCGCTTTTTGTATTATAAATACACGCTTCGCACCATTTGAATTACCCCATAATATCAGTCCATATGAGACTATAGAATGAAAGCATAATAAGCCTGTAACAACCAATCTTTTGGAATCATAAACTTAAGCCTATGTATTAAATATATGATCTTATTCAATTTCTTACAGAGATTGTCTGTGTGCGTTGACCAGTTAAGTTTTGCATCCAATGTTATACCCAACAATTTAACTGCATCTCTTCCATTCTTGTTTTTCATACCATTTAGTAGGGAAAAATATACTTTCTCAGTTTTGTTTTCATTTAATGAAAGACCATTTCTATCGAACCAATCTTTAGCTATCTTTAAGTTAGCCTCACTCACTGTTTCAAGATCATTAATATTATCCCCTTTTTCAATAAATGTTGTATCATCACTATACATAACAACCTTTGGGACAACTTCTGTTGGCAGATCATTCACATAAATCACAAACAGCAGGGGCCCCAACACTGATCCCTGGGGTACCCCTTGATAGATCCTGCGTCTACTAGATAGATGATTACCCACTTTAACATTTTGTAACCGATTGACGAAATATGATTCCAAAAGTTTTAGCCAGTTATTAGTAATACCATAACCTTTCATCTTTTCGATTAATATCTCATGAGGTACTGAGTCGAACGCCTTACTTAAATCTACCAAAGTTAAGCATGTAATTTTCTTACTTTCATACCCATTTATTATCTCAGAAGTAATGCTTTCTAAGGCAGACATGGTGGAGAAACCACTTCTAAAACGAAACTGGTTATTACAAAGTAATTTATTATTCTCAAAAAAAGATGTCAACTGTTCCCTAATAAAATATTCAAATATTTAAAAAAAAACTGATACAAGAGATATAGGTCTGTAATTAGCAGGGTCATCAATTCCCCCCTTCTTCTTATATATTTGGACAACCACAGCACTTTTAAGACAGTCGGGGAAACGACTCTCACTTAATGACCAATTTATCAGATACAACAAAGGTTCTATTATTAGATCTATAATAATCTTAATCACAAAATTGGATATACCAAAATTATCCTCGCTTTTTGAGTTACTCAGAGATCTAATTACTTTGATGATTCCAATACTTGCTACACCACTCCACTGCGTTAACAGTTTCTTAATGCCACTTGGATGATATAACATTTTGTGCTCATTTAACAGGTTATTATCTGGTGAACACCTTTTTTAATTTTCCTAATAAAACATTCATTAAATTGATTCGGAGTTATTTTACTGCTTACGTTGTTATATATGTTGGTGTTCTTCGTATCGTTGATAATAGACCAAACCGCTTTTGTTTTGTTGGTTGAACTGAATATTTCACTGGTTATAAAATCGCCCTTAACTTCCTTAAGTGTTTTTCTATACTTCCTTTTAGCAACTTTATATGCAGTTATGTTTTTACCATTTTTAAATCCAACATATAATATATGTACTTTATTTCTAAGTTCCTTGAGTTTATCATTAAACCAAGGACATTTATTACGTCTCGAACTATTTAGCGATATGATTGGACATGTGTTATTTAATATTTGGCTAATAGTATCCGTAAATTTATACCATACCTTATCTGTTGATTCGGAACTTACTATTATATACATCATAGTTTTAGTGTTTATTCTATTTCTTAGCATTAACAAGTTCTTTCTTTTGTAGTTTCTTATCAACATGCACGGCAGTGCATGAGCCAAGTTCTTCACGTCAGAAAACGTTAGCACTGCCAGAAGCATGTTATACAGGAACAAGAGTTTATGGCAAAATCGACGATTTGGGGGCCCCGTAAGAAAAAAGATGTTAAAGATAGGAATATGAGCTTTTGCCGTTAAGGAGATATGGTAAATATGTGCAGATGTACAAAATTTCATATTCGTATCTCAAACTATGTTCTAGTTGTGGACCCCTGAAATTGCACATTTTAGGCTAACTGACTCACTCACTCACTCACTCACTCACTGACTGACTGACTGATTGACTGACTCACTCACTCATCATATTGTTTAGGGTGTTTGGAGTA
>JAGDQP010007786.1:0-41337 GCA_022664845.1 Lepisma saccharinum | reverse complement strand
TATAAGGATTATATGAAATTATCGAATTTCTGCTGGAACGTAAGTAAAAAAGCAATCTTAATGCTATTGTACTTTGTTAGTTGTGCTTTTAAGCTAATAAAGTTTAAATTGTGTTTTGTTTATCAAATACAATGAATTTTTAGTAGAATCAAACTCTTGTAAAATTTAGCTCATTATGTATTTCGGCAAATAACTCGAACGATATGACTGCTGGTTGAGCATTGATTGTTTCGCAACGTATTGTGGATTAGGACACATAGATAATAATACAAGGATATCAGGTGATTAAAAAGATCACAAACTCTTCCTAATGCTTGTTAATTCAAACCGAGATAGATCAAAGTCAATTTGACTGTAACATTTTAACAAACTTCATTACACGAATATCATCTTACTAATACAAAAGGACTCGGAAGGAAATGAATGAACTACACACGATTTGCTGTGAAAGTACTACAGCGAATTACCGCTGAGAGCATCAACTTTGCAGCAATAATGAATTTTCAGTGGTGCTATTAAAATGAAACTTCTAGAGTTTTATGTTAGTTAATTATTAGATCATTTGAGATGACAACTGCAATACAACGTCGTTTTGAGCTAGAGATCAATCAGTTTCTCAATACTTCATTGAATAACGTTAGTAATATGAACGCATAGTACAACAATATTCATTTTATTGTAGGGCATTGTTACGGGCGAAATTGTTAATCACCCAGCAACTATTCTTTTAATTTGACTACAACTTATAAGGATTATATGAAATTATCGAATTTCTGGTGGAACGTAAGTAATAAACCAATGTTAAGGCTATTGTAGTATGTTATTTGTGCTTATAAGCTAAAAAATTGAAATTGCGTTGTTTACTAAAAATAAAGGATTTTTATTAGAATAGAACTCTATAAGACATAGTTCATGAAATATCTTCCCAAATAACTCGAGCGATATCACTGGTAGTTGAGCTTTGATAGTTTGGCAATGTATTTATTGTAGATTAGAACACATAGATACTATTACAAGGATATCAATTGATTATAATGATCACAAGCTCTGTTCCTAATGGTTGCCGATTCAAACCGAGATAGATCAAAGCCAATTTAAATGTAACAATAAGTGATATTAACGCATTGTACAACAATATTTATTTTATTGCAAGGCAAGATTTTCTAATCACCCGGCAACGATTCTTTCAATTTGATTACAACTTATAAGGATTATATGAAATTAGCAAATTTTTGCTGGAACGTAAGTAAAAAGCAATCTTAATGCTGTAGTTTGTGTTTTTAAGCTAATAAAGTTGAAATTGCGTATTGCTTACCAAATTCAATGCATTTTTAGTAGAATAGAACTCTTGTAAGACGTAGTTCATTAAGTATCTTTGCAAATAACTCGAACGATGTGACTGCTAGTTGAGCATTGTTAGTTTCGCAATATATTGTAGATTAGAACACATTGATACTGATTCAAGGATATCAGGTGATTATAAAGATCATAAACGCATCCTAATGATTGTTAATTCAAACCGAGAATGTTCCAAAGTCAATTTAACTTTAACATTTTAACAAACATAAATAAATGATCATCATCTTACTAATACAAAAGAACTCGGAAGGAAATGAACGAAATGAAATCGGACTGTACACGATTTGCGGTGAAAGTTCTACAGCGAATTACCACTGAGAGCATCAACTTGACATTACTAATGAATTTTCAGTGGTGCTACTAAAATAAAACTTCTGATGTATTATGTTAGTTGATGATTATATCACCAGACAACACGAGTGCAATAACACGTCCTTATGAGTTCGAGATCAGTTTCTCAATTCTTCATTGAATAAGATTAGTAATATAAACGCATTGTACAACAATATTCTTTTTATTTTAGAACTTTGTGACGTGCATAATTGTTAATCACCCAGCAACTATTCTTTTAATTTAAGTAAAACTTATAAGGATTATAGGAAATTTTTGAATTTCTGCGGGAACGTATGTAATAAATTAATCTTAATCAAATTGTAGTATGTTATTTCTGCTTTTAAGCTAATAAACTTGAAATCGCGTTGTTTACCAAATACAATCAATTTTTAGTAGAATAGAACTCATGTAAAACATAGTTCATGAAATCTCTTCCCAAATAACTCGGACGATATCACTGCTAGTTGAGCTTTGATAGTTTGGCAATGTATTTATTGTAGATTAGAACAAATAGATACTAACAGAAGTATAAAAATTGATTAACAGGTTCACAAACTCTGTTCCTAATGCTTGCCAATTCAAACGAAGAATGACCCAAAGCCGATTTAACTGTAACACTTTAACAAACATAATTTAAAAACACGATTTCACTGGTACAACTAGACTCGGAAGGAAGTGAATGATATGTACACGACTTGCGGTGAAAGTACTACAGCTAATTACAGTTCAGAGCTTCAACTTTGGAACACTAATGAATTTTCATTCGTGCTACTGAAAGAAACTTCATGTGTTTTATGTTAGTTAATTAATATATCATCTGACAAGACAAGTGCAGTGTCCTTTTGAGCTCGAAACCAATCTGTTGCTCAATACTTCACTGAATAACGTTAGTGAGATAAACGCATTGTACAACAATAGTTATTTTATTGTAAGGCAAAATTTTTAATCACCCTTCAAGGATTCTTTCAATTTGACTACAAGTTATAAGGATTATATGAAATTATCGAAATTCTGGTGGAACGTAAGTGAAAAAGCAATCTTAACTTTTTTGTTCACCTGATAACCTTGCATTAGTATATATGTGTTCTAATCTTCATTAAATACATTGCTAAACTATCAATGCTCAACTAGCAGTCGTATCGTTCGAGTTATTTGGGAAGAGATTTCATGAACTATGTCTTACAATAGTTATATTCTACTAAAAATGAATTGTATTTGGTAAACAACGCAATTTCAACTTCATCAGCTTAAAAGCATAAATAACATACAACAATTGCATTAAGATTGGTTTATTACTTACGTTCCAGCAGAAATTCGATAATATCGTGATTAAGAATTTTGCTTTACAAAAACATAAATATTGTGGTACAATGCGTTTATATCAAAAACGTTAATCAATGAAGTATTGAGAAATTGATTTCGAGTTAAAAACGACAATGTATTGCACTTGTCTTGTCAGATGATGTAATAATTGACTAACGTAATACACCAGAAGTTTCGTTTCAGTAGCAAAGACGAAAATTCATTAGTGCTCCAAAGATGATGCTCTGAACGATAATTAGCTGTAATACTTTCACCGCAAATCGTGTACATTTTATTCATTTCCTTCCGAGTCTAGTTGTACCAATGAAATCGTATTTGCTAAATCATGTTTGTTAAAGTGTTACAGTTAAATTGGCTTAGATCTATCTCGGTTTGGATCGACAAGCATTAGGAACCGAGCTTGTGATCTTTATAATCAACTGATAACCTTGCATTAGTGTATATGTGTTCTAATCTGCAATAAAAAAATTGCAAACTATCAAAGCTCCACTAGCAGTGATATCGTTCGAGTTATTTGCCAAGATATTTCATCAACTGTGTTTTACAAGAGTTTTTTCTACTAATAATTCAATGTATTTGGTAAACAAAACGCAATTTCAACTTTATAAGCTTAAAATTACAAATAACACTTTTCAATAGCATTAAGATTGCTCTTATACTGACGTTCCAGCAGAAAATCGTTAATTTCAACTAGTCCTTATAAATTATAGTCAAACTGAAAGATAAGTTACTGGATGATTAACAATTTCGCCCGTAACAATGTTCTACAATAAAATGAATTTTGTTGTAAATTGCTTTTATATTACTAACGTTATTCAATGAAGTATTGAGAAACTGATTGATTTCGAGCTCAAAGCGACATCGTATTGCACTTGACTTGTAAGATGATATAATAATTAATTATCATTAAAGGCCAGAAGTTTCATTTTATTAGCACAAATGAAAATTCATTAGTGCTGCAAAGTTGATGCTTTTAACGGTAATTCGCTGTAGTACTATCACCGCAAATCGTGTCCAGCTCATTCATTTCCTTCCGAGTCTTTTTGTACCAATGAGATGATGTTTGTTAAATCATATTTGTTAAAATGTTACAGTTAAATTGGCTTTGGAACATTCTCGGTTTGAATTGACAAGCATTAGGAACACAGCTTGTGATCTTTATAATCACCTGATATCCTTGTATTAGTATCTATGTGTTCTAATCTACAATACATTAAGAAACTATCAATGCTCAACTAGCAGTCATGACGTTCAAGTTATTTACCAAGATACTTAATGAACTATGTCTTGCAAGAGTTCTATTCTACTAAAATTGTATTGTGTTTGGTACAGAAAACGCAATTTCAACTCTCTAGCTTAAAAGCACAAACAACAAACTACAGCATTTAAGATTGCTTTTTTACCTACGTTCCAGCAGAAATTCGATAATTTCATTGAATCTTTATAAGTTGTAGTGAAATTGAAAGAATCGTTACCGGGTGATTAAAAATTTTGCCTTACAATAAAATAAATATTGTTGTACAATGCGTTTATATTACTATCGTTATTCAATGAAGTATTGAGAAAGTGATTGATTTCGAGCTCAAAACGAAATCGTATTGAACTTGTCTTGTCAGATGATATAATAATTAACTAACATAAAACACCAGGAATTTCCTTTCAGTAGCACCAATGAAAATTTATTAGTGCTCCAAAGTTGATGCTGTGAACGGTAATTAGCTGTAGTACTTTCACCGCAAATCGTGTACATTTCATTCATTCATGCATTCTTTATTTCGCTCTTTTACATATACAATGTTCGAACAATGTCAAAATACAAAACAATAGAATTTCAATTCAGAATACAATTAAAATGTAATTAAAATAGAAACATAGTCTAGCCATGTACAAGTCAAAATATAAGTCAAATATCCGCTATGTACATTTTATTAATTATTTCAATTTTCCCTTTAAAATATTTGCAATTGCATTTGCATGGAGTTTAATCTTCCCTCTTATTAAATGTATTTTCTCTATACTTTGCAGAGTTAGATTTATTAGTTTTTATTTTATTTTTTATTGTTGTCGAGCCGTCAGTCACTAAAGGATTGTTTCCTGTTTCGAAGTCCCAAATACTGTATTTCCTCTTGTTTATCACTAAAAATTTGTATTGGAGATGAGCACTGAAACCTCTTCTTTTAGCCTTCATCATGTGTTCCTTCAGTCGATTTCTTTCGCTACGGACAGCTACGGAAAAATCCTCCTGTATGAATATGTTGGTACAACGTGATAAATGTTTATTTTTAAGAATTTCTACCCTCTTTTTGTCCTTCAATAGTTTACAAACTATCGGTCTTTTTTCTTTCTTGGCGTTTATCCTGTGTGCTCTCTGAATGTCGTCATTGTCAATTCTCACTTTCAGTTTGTTTTCAAATAACTCGCGCACCTTGTCTTCAGTTTCAGACCACGTTTCTTGACCTGTTTCCTCTAAACCATACACTACAATATTTTGCCTTCTTGATCTATTTTCCAGATCGTCCACCTTCTTCTCTAACCACTCGGTGTAGCTTTGAAGTTCACCAACATCTTTACACACGCTTTGAACTTGATTTTCAACTGATTCAATTCGATTGCCTAACATGTTCAACACTTCCCTTACTTCTTTAAGTTCACTCGTTATGGTCTTCTTCAAACTACGTATTTCTTGCACTAAGTAATTCATGTCAACCGCATCTGAAATAGGCCCCGGGCCCGGGTTGGTCTCTACACATGATATTAAAAGAATAGTTAATATCACAAAACCGTACGAAAACGTGGCTTTGTATGAAGAGGAATCACACATCATTTCGGCGTTCTTACTTTTCATCGCACAGCACAAGATCATGCCTATTCTAACATGCCAACCCGTGAGAGAAAAACTCATCTTCAACGTTACGCTTCACAGCACTCTAATAACTGAACAACAAGCGTCCACACAGCAACTCGGTTCGTTTAATTTCCTTATTAAATCTTTCTGAATTATTGTTCCTAATTCTCATTGGGAAAAGATTAAACATTCTTATTCCAATATGTTGGTAGTTGTTGTAAGATTTCATTAGCCTTATTTTAGGTGGACATATGTTGTTACCATTTCTAACAGGATAGTTATGCAGAGAACCTCTTAATCTAAATTTGTCTATATTTTCCTTTATATATTTCAGGCTATTAAAAACAAATAAACAAGGCAAAGATAATATTTTCAGTTCTTTAAAACTAGTTTTACATGAATCCTTAGAGTTTAAACCCATAATACATATGATCGCTGATTTTTGTAGTAAAAACACCCGTTTTATCCCGGGAGCGTCTCACCAGAACATAACTCCATAAGAAAGTACAGAATGAATAAGACCAAAATATGCTTGTAACAGAGCATTTTTGGGTATTAGGTACTTCAATTTCCTGAGCAGAAATATTTTAGTCGCGATCTTATGACACTGAATTTCGATTTGTCTTGACCAATCCAATTTGGAATTTAAATGTAAACCAAGCAATTTCACCTGTTGTGTACTATTTAATTTCCTTCCGAGTCTAGTTGTACCAGTGAGATCGTGTTTGTTAAATCATGTTTGTTAAAATGATACAGATAAATTGGCTTTGGATCCCTCCCGGTTTGAATTGACAAGCATTAGGAACAGAGCTTGTGATCTTTATAATCACCTGATATCCTTGTATTAGTATATATGTGTTCTAAACTACAATATATTGCGAAACTTTTAATGCTCAACTAGCGGTCATATCGTTCCAGTTATTTGCCAGGAAACTTAATGAACTATATCTTACAACAGTTCAATTCTTCTAAAAATGTATTGTATTTGTTAAACAAAACGCAATTTCAACTTTATTAGGTTAAAACGCAAATAACAAACTACATCATTAAGATTGATTTTCTACTTACGTTCCAACAGAAATTCGATAATTTCATATAATCCTTATAAGCTGTACTCAAATTGAAAGAATCGGTGCTGGGTGCTTTAAAAAGTTTGCCCTACTAACTAACATAAAACACCAGAAGTTTCATTTTATAGCACAACTGAAAATTAATTAGTGCTGGAAAGCTGATACTCTCAGCGGTAATCCGCTGTGGTACTTTTACCGCAAATCATGTACAGTTCATTCATTTTTTGCAATTCTAGATGTGCTACTAACATCATGTTTGTTAAGAAATCAGGTTGTTAAATGGTTATAGTTTAATTAGCATTGGATCATTCTCAGTTTTAATTGACAAGCGTTAGGAACAGAGCTTTGGCCATTATATTTACATGATTTCTTTATATTAGTTTTTATGTGTTCTAACTGACAATGTATTGCGAAACTATCAATGTTCAACTAGCAGTCATATCGTTCTAGATATTTGCAAAGATATTTCATGAACTATATCTTACAAGAGTTCTATTCTACTAAAAATGCATTGTATTTGGTAAACAAAACGCAATTTCATCTTTTTTTAGCTTAATATAACAAATCACAAACTACAGAATTAAGATTGCTTTTTTATTTACGTTCCAGCAGAAATTCGATAATTTCATATAATCCTTATAAGTTGTAGTCAAATTGAAATAATGGTTGCTGGGTGAGAAACAATTTTGCCCGTTACAATGCCCTACAATATAGTGAATATTGTTGTAGAATGCGTTTATATCACAAACGTTATTCAATGAAGTATTGAGAAACTGATTGATTTCGAGCTCAAAGCGACATCGTATTACACTTGTCTTGTCAGATAATATAATAATTAACTAACATAAAACACCAGAAATTTCATTTTAATAGCTCCACTGAAAATTCATTAGTGCTGCAAAGTTGATGCTCTTAACTATAATTCCCTCTAGTCCTTTCACCACAAATCGTGTACAATTAATTGATTTCCTTCTGAGTCTAGTTGTACCAGTGAGATGATGTTTGTCAATATCATGTTTGTTGAAATGTTACAGTTAAATTGGCTTTTTGATCATTTTCGGTTTCAATTGACAAGCATTAGGAACAGAGCTTCTGATCTTTATAATCACCTGATATCCTTGTATTAGTATATATGTGTTCTAATCTACAATACATTGCGAAACTGTTAATGCCCAACTAGCAGTCATATCGTTCGAGTTATTTACAATGATACTTAATGAACTACTTCGTACAAGAGTTCTATTCTACTAAAATACATTGAATTTGGTAAACAAAACGCAATTTCAACTTTATTAGCTTAATGGCACAACCAACATTCTTCAATAGCATTAAGATTGCTCTTTTACTGACGTTCCAGCTGAAAATCGTTAATTTCATATAGTCCTTATAAATTATAGTCAAATTGAAAGTATAGTTGCTGGGTTATTAACAATTTTGATCGTAACAATGCCCAACAATAAAATGAATATTGTTGTACAATGCGTTTATATTACTAACGTTATTCAATATAGTATTGAGAAACTGATGGATTTCGAGCTCAAAGCGACATCGTATTTCACTTTTCTTGTCAGATGACCTAATAATTAACTAACATAAAAGACCAGAAATTTCATTTTAATAGCACCACAGAAATTTCATTAGTGCTGCAAAGTTGATACTCTGAACGTTAATTCGCTGTAGAACTTTGATCTCAAATCGTTTTAGTTCATTCATTTCTTTCCGAGACTTTTTGTACTAATGAGATCATGTTTTTTAATCGTTACACTTAAATTGGCTTTTGAACATTCTAGGTTTGAATTAGCAAGCATTAGGAACAGCGCATGTGATCTTTATAATCACCTAATATCCTTGTATTAGTATCTATGTGTTCTAATCTACAATACATTGCGAAACTTTCAATACTCAACTAGCAGTCATATCGCTCGAGTTATTTGCCAATATACTTAATGAACTACGTCATACAAGAGTTCTAATCTACTAAAAAGGCATTGTATTTGGTAAATAAAACGTAATTTAAACTTTAGTAGCTTAAAAACACAAATAACGTACTACAATGGCATTAAGATTGCCTTTTCACTTACGTTCCAGCAGAAATTCGATAATTTCATATAATCCTTTAAGTTGTAGTAAAATATAAATAATAGTTGCCGGGTGATTAAGAATTTTGCCCGTAACAATGACATACAATAAAAAGAATATTGTTGTACAATGCGTTTATATTACTAACGTTATTCAATGAAGTATTGAGAAACAGATTGATTTTATGCTCAAAACGACGTTGTATTGCACTTGTCCTTTCAGATGATATAATAATTAACTAACATAAACACCAGTAGTTTCATTTTAATAGCACCACTGATAATTCATTAGTACTGCAAAGTTGATGCTCTGAACTGTAATTCGCTGTAGCACTTTCACCGTAAATCGCCTACAGTTCGTTTATTTCTTTCCGAGTCTAATTGTACAAGTGAGATCATGTTTGTTAAAATGTTACTGTTAAATTAGCTTTGGAACATTCTCGGTTTTTATTCTGCAACCATTAGGAGCGTTGATCATTATAATCACTTGATATCCTCGTATTGGTATTTATGTGTTCTAATCTACAATACATTGTGAAACTATCAATGCTCAATTAGCATTCATATGTTGCAGTCAAATAAAAGAATCGTTGCTGGGTATTTAACAATTCTGCCCGTAACAATGCCCTACAATGGAATGCATATTGTTTACAATGCATTTATATTACTGACCTTATTCAATGGAGTATTGAGAAAGTGATTCATTTCGAGCTCAAAACGACATCATATCGGGCCTCTCTTTTCTGATCATGTACTAATTGACTAACAGAAAATCCAAAAATAAATTTTAATAGCACTACCCTGAAAATTCATTAGTGCTACAAAGTTGATTGTTTCATTCTTTTCATTCATTCCCTATTTCGTTCATTTACATATACAATGTTCGAACAATGTCAACATACAAAACAAGAAAATTTCAATTCACGAATAGAATTAAAATACAATTAAAATAGAAACATAGTCTAGTCATGCACAAGTCAAAATATATGTCAAATATCCACTATGTACAATTTATTAATTATTTCAGTTTTCCATTTAAAATATTTACAATTGCATTTGCATGGAATCTAAACTTCTCTCTTATTCTATGCACTTACTCTATACTTTGCAGAGTTATTTTTATTTCCTCAATATCATATGCCGCCGAGTAACCAATATTTCTTTAATTTCCTTATTAAATCTTTCTAAATTATTGTTCCTAATTCTCATTGGTAAAAGATTAAACGTTCTTATTCCAATATGTTGGTAGTTGTTGTAAGATTTCATTAGCCTTATTTTAGGTGGATATATGTTGTTACCATTTCTAACATAATAGTTATGCAGAGAACCTCTTAATCTAAATTTGTTTATATTTTGCTTTATATATTTCAGGCTATTAAAAACAAATAAACAAGGCAAAGTTAATATTTTCAGTTCCTTGAAACTAGTTTTACATGAATCCTTAGAGTTTAAACCCATAATACATATGATCGCTGATTTTTGTAGTAAAAACACCCGTTTTATCCCGGGAGCGCCTCCCCAGAACATAACTCCATAAGAAAGTACAGAATGAATAAGACCAAAATATGCTTGTAACAGAGCATTTTTGGGTATTAGGTACTTCAATTTCCTGAGTATAAATATTTTAGTCGCGATCTTATTACACAGAATTTCGATTTGTCTTGACCAATCCAATTTGGAATCTAAATGTAATCCAAGTAATTTCACATGTGTGTACTATTTAATGATGAAATTTTATAATTCAATGAAAAATATAGCCTTTCTGTCTTAGATTCATTAATAGTCAAGCCATTTTTTGAAAACCAATCTTTAGCCTTCATCACATTAATAGTATCTTCCTCATCGATGTGATTAATTTCAGTACCAACATTCAAGAATGTTGTATCATCCACAAATAAAATCGTATTATGAATCAGATGCTCAGGCAAATCATTAATATAAATGAGAAACAGAAGCGGGCCCAGTATAGAGCCTTGAGAAATCCCATATTCCATTGACCTTAATTTGGACAAGTCATTGTTAATCTTAGCACATTGAAGTCTATTAGTCAAGTAAGACTCCAATAGAGTAATGGCATTTTTGGAAAAGTTAGATTTCGAGAACTTACTAATTAATATTCTATGAGGTATTGAATCGAAAGCCTTTTTTAAATCTATCATCGAAATGCTTATTATATTACCTTTCTCGAAACCTTCATATATTTCAGTTATTACACTTTCAATTGCTTTACTAGTTGAAGATAATTTCCTAAAACCGAATTGTTGATTATACAAATGACCATTATCATTCAGGTAGGCATATAATTGTTCTTTAATACAAAACTCAATAACCTTCGAAAAAATGAGAATCAAGGATATTGGTCTATAATTGCTGGGATCATCCCTAGACCCCTTATCTTTATATATCGGCGTTATAATAGAGATCTTTAAGCAGTCAGGGTATATCCCTGTATACAAAGTCCAGTTTATTAGTATCGTGAGGGGTTCAATTATTACATCAAAAATTTCTCTAAAGAAAACATTAGATAATCCATAGATGTCCTCACTTGTTGAATTTTTTATATTTCTTACATATTTAATTATCCAATCCTCTGTGATATTTCGAAAATAAAAATGTTGTACCTGATTAGAATTATCAAAATTAGATTCTGATAGATTGTCGTGTATATCTAAATTATCCATAAGTTTGTTAATCTGTTCAATCATAAAATCATTAAAATAATTTGTAGAAAATGGGGTGGACATATTTGAGTTACTGGACCTATTAGAATCCCGATCAATAATTTGGAACATTGTCTTCATTCTATTGTTAGATTTATTTATCATTTCTTCATTTTTTCTAACTTTTCTTTTCTGAATGCTGTTTTATATACGTTTTTTGCTTTTTAATTTCATCCGCATTTTTACCTTTACAATTGTAGAGAAGTAAATTCCACATATCCTGTCTTTGTTTTAATAATTTCTTGGAGAACGTAAACCTTTTTTGATTACTTCTAACCCTATATGCTTTTACAGGACAATATTCGATTATGTATTCTGCTACACTATGCACAAATACATACTAGGCATGCTCTACATTGTCAAAAACCCTAAGCAAATCCAATAAGTTAATTTTACCAAGCTTCGAGCGCAAGCCATTTATCGAAAACATATTCATTTGGCGCTTCCTTATAATAACAGGAGATACCTTAAGTTCAGTATCTTTCACAGGAACTTCAATGTACAAGCCATAGTGATCAGAAATTTTACTTTCAATAACTGTGAATGTTATTGATGCCATCTTCCGTGGTAGTATGACATTGTCCAGACATGCCTCAAGTCGTGTAGATTTTCTATTGATATAACACATATCAAATGAGGCTAATAAGTTTTCAAATTTTTTTATATCATTATTTTGTTTAAGAACATCCAAATTTAAATCCCCAACAACAGTGCATTCATATAATTTAAAAGTATGCAGATTAGAAAATAAATCTTCTAATTGTCTTAGAGATTTGTTTACCGAGATATTTGGTATTCTATATATACTTATTAAAATAATTTTTAGTTTAGGTAAAAGACAGCCGTACAACTCTAGTTAATTAATGATCGAGTACTTTTCAAGATTAATAATTTTATAGTCAATATCTAAACCCTTTTTTAAGTAAATCGCAACTCCTCCATGTTCTTTTTTCCTCTACTAACACCACCAACTAAATTGTAATTTGATGGTAAATGAAGTGTAAGTTCGTTGCCCGTTAACCAATGCTCATTTATAGAAATTAAATGACAATTTAAATCGGATAATAAAATATCCACCTCCTCAATTTTATTCCCTAAGGATTGTACATTCAGATGTGCGATTTTTAACTTCTCAGAATTTCTATTTAACGTACCTCATTTATCTATTACCTTGGTAGTTACATTACTTCTAAGACCAACACCATTTTTATAATTTTCCGGAACTTCCTCAGTACTTAAACTAAGTTGTTCTGTTATCTCTTTGGCAATATGCTCTGAAATTATCTTTGAGGTTTGCCTTCCTGTGAAGTTAACAAATTTCCCTGATTTTTCCATTGTAAGGGTATTTTGTGTTTACTCATACTGTTTTCTTTACCCATTATATGGTTGATCTCAGTTATTAATATTTCACACATATATTTCTTTACTAAAATGTTAAGATGTAGACCATGATTTGTGTGAAATCTTTTACCTAACCCTTCGATATCAATAATATTTAAATGCTTAAATTTAGTCGTTAATTCTTTAAGCTTACTATTTACCTTTCTTATTTCTACATTTAAAACCGACCATCTCGGTAAGTCATACCTAGTAGGAATCGTGTACATTATTATATTCTCCTTTGAATATTTAAACAGGTACCTCTTAAGAAACCTCAGAAAAATATTGGCGTTATTGTGATAAATATCATTAGCACTTGCTAGAATTACCCTTATTTCTCTCCTCTTTTCTAATACAGACTCCGACTGATACCTGAACACACCTGTATTAAAAATCTCAACGGTAATTAGCTGTAGTACTTTCACCGCAAATCGTCTACAGTTCATTCATTTCTTTCCGAGTATAGTTGTACAAGTGAGATTATGTTTGTTAAAATGATACATTTAAATTATCTTTGGAACATTCTCGGTTTTTATTCCGCAACCATTAGGAACAGAGTGTTGATCATTATAATAACTTGATATCCTTGTATTGGTATTTATGTGTTCTAATCTACAATACATTACGAAACTATCAATGTTCAATTAGCATTTATATCGTTCGAGTTATTTGCCAAGATATTTCATGAACTACGACTTAGAAGAGTCCTATTCTAGTACAACTGCTTTGAATTTTAAAAACAAAACACAATTTCAATATTATTAGCATAAAAGCACTAATAACATACTACAATAGCATTAAGAATTCTTTTTAGTTACGTTCCAGCAGAAATTCGATAAATTCATACAAACTTTATATGTTGCAGTCAAATTGAAAGAGTCGTTTCTGGGTAATTAACAATTCTGCAAGTAACAATGTCCTACAATGGAATGCATATTTTTGTACATTGCATTTATATTGCTGAAGTTATTCAATGAAGTACTGAGAAACTCTTTGATTCCGAGCTCAAAACATCGTATCGCGCTTGTCTTGTCTAACCATGTATTAATTAAGTAACAGAAAATCCAATAAATAAATTTTAATACCAACGCTCTGAAAAATCATTAGTGTGCAAAGTACATTGTCTGAACGGTAATTCGCTGTAGTACCTTCACCGCAAATCTTCTTCAGTTCTTTCATTTCTTTCCGAGTGTAGTTGTACAAGTGACATCATGTTCGTTAAAATGTTACAGTTAAATTAGCTTTGGAACATTCTCGGTTTTTATTCGGCAACCATTAGGAACAGAGCGTTGTCCATTATAATCACTTGATATCCTTGTATTTGTATTGATGTATTCTAATCTACAATACATTACGAAACTATAATGCTTAATTAGCATTCATATCTTTCGAGTTATTTGCCAAGATATTTTATGAACTATTCCTTACAAGAGTTCTATTCTAGTACAACTGCTTTGAATTTTAAAAACAAAACACAATTTCAATATTATTAGCATAAAAGCACTAATAACATACTACAATAGCATTAAGAATTCTTTTTTAGTTACGTTCCAGCAGAAATTCGATATTTTCATATAATCCTTATAAGCTGCAGTCAAATTGAAAGAGTCGTTGCTGGGTAATTAACAATTTTGCCCGTAACAATGCCCTACAAATGCATATTGTTGTACAATCCATTTATATTACTAACGCTATTCAATGAAGAATTGAGAAACTGATTGACTTCGAGCTCAAAAACACATCATATCGCGCTTGTGTTGTCTAATCATGTATTAATTAACTAATAGAAAATCCAAAAATGAATTTTAATAGCACCACACTGAAAATGCATTAGTGCTAGAAAGTTGATTGTCTCAACTGTAATTAGCTGTAGTACTTTCACCGCAAATCGTCTACAGTTCAATTTTTCCTCTCCGAGTCTAGTTGTATCAGTGAAATCACGTTAGTTAAAATGTTACAGTTAAATTAGCTTTGGAGCATTCTCGCTTTGATTCAGCAACCATTAGGAACAGAGCGTTGATCATTATAATTACTTGATATCCTTGTATTGGTATTTATGTGTTCTAATCTACAATATATTGCGAAACAATCAATGCACAACTATCATTGATATCCTTCGAATAATTTGCTAAGAAAGTTCATGAAAAATGTCTTACTAGAGTTCTATACTACTAATACGGCATTGTATTTTGGTAAACAAAACGCAATTTAAACTTTATTAGACTAAAAGCATTAGGATGATTTCTTTTTTACTTAGTTTCCAGCAGAAATTCGATTAATTCATATAATCCTTATAAGTTCCAGTCAAATTGAAAGAATCGTTGCTGCGTAATTAACAATTTTGGCCGTAACAATTCCCTACAATGGAATGCATATTGTTGTACAATGCATATGTATTACTGTCGTTATTCAATGAAGTATTGAGAAACTGATTGATTTCGAGCTCAAAACGATATCGTTTCGCGCTTCTCTTATCTGATCATGTATTAACTAATTAACAGAAAAGGCAAAAATTAATTTTAATAGAACTACTCTGAAAATTTATTAGTGCTGCAAAGTTGATTGAGTCAAAGGCAATTCGCTGTAGTACTATCACCGCAAATCGTCTAGAGTTCTTTCATTTCTTTCCCAGTCTAGTTGTATCAGTGAAATCACGTTAGTTAAAATGTTACAGTTAAATTAGCTTTGGAGCATTCTCGCTCTGATTCAGCAACCATTAGGAACAGAACGTTGATCATTATAATCACTTGATATCATTGTATTGGTATTTATCTGTTCTAATCTACAATACAATTCGAAACTATCAATGCTCAACTAGCATTCATATCGTTCGTGTTATTTGCAATGACATTTCATGAACTATGTTTTAAAACAGTTCTATTTTCCTACAAGTGCTTTGTATTTAGGTAAACGAACGCAATTTCAACTTGAATAGCTTTAAAGCATAAATAATATACTACAATAGCATTTAGATTGCTTTTTACTTACGTTGCAGCAGAAACTCGATAATTTCATATAATTCTTATAAGTTGAAGTGAAATTGAAAGAAGCGTTGCTGGGTTATTAACAATTTTGCCCGCAAGAATGCCCTACAACGAGATGCATATTGTTATACAACGCATTTATAATACTGACGTTATTCAATGAAATATTGAGAAACTAATTGATTTCGAGCTCAAAACGATATCGTACCGCGCTTCTCTTGTCTGATCATGTATGAATTAAGTAACAGTAAGAACCTTAATTGTTTAGTTCGGCAAAGTAATTGACTCAAAGGTATTTCGCTGTAGTACTTACACCGCAAATCGTCGACAGTTCGTTTATTTCTTTCCGAGTTTAATTGTAGAAGAGAGATCATGTTTGTTAAAATTATACATTTAGATTAGCATTGGAACATTCTCGGTTTGATTCGGCAATCATTAGGAACAGATCTTTGATCATTATAATCAACTGATACTCTCGTAATTGTATTATTGTGTTCTAATTTACAATACATTTCCACACTATCAATGCTCAATTAGCATTCATATCGTTCGAGTTATTTGCCAAGATATTTCATGAACTATGTCTTAGAAGAGTTCTATTCTAGTACAACTGCATTGAATTTTTATAAACAAAACGTAATTTCAACATTATTAGCTTAAAAGCACAAATAACATACTACAATAGCATTAAGATCTATTTCTTAGTTTCGTTCTAACAGAAACTCGATAATTTCACATAATCCTTATAAGTTGTAGTCAAATTGAAAGAAGCGTTGCAGGGTTAATAACAATTTTGCCCTAACAATACCCTACAACGAAATGCATATTGTTATACAACGCATTTATATTACTGACGTTATTCAATGAAATATTGAAAGACTGATTGATTTCGAGCTCAAAACGTCATCGCATCGCTATTCTCTGGTGTGATCATGTATTAATTAACAGCAAAGTCCGAAAATCCATTTTAATATAACCGCTCTGAAAATTCATTAGTGCTGCAAAGTGGGTTCTCTCAACGGTAATTCGCTGTAGTACTTTAACTGAAAATCATCTAGAGTTCGTTTATTTCTTTCCGAGTCTAGTTGTACAAGTGAATTCATGTTTGTTAAAATGTTACAGTTAAATTAGCTTTGGAACATTCTCGGTTTGATTCGGCAACCATTAGGAACAGAACGTTAAACATTATAATCACTTGATATCATTGTATTGGTATTTATCTGTTCTATTCTACAATACATTTGGACACTAACAATGCTCAACTAGCATTCATACCGTTCGAGTTATTTGCCAAGATATTTCCTGAACTATGTCTTACAAAAGTTTTATTCTGCTAACAATGCTTTGCATTTGGTAATCGAAACGCAATTTCAACTTTATTAGCTATAAAGCACAAACAATAAAGTTTAGCAATATGATTGCTTTTTTACTTACGTTCCAGCAGAAACCCGACAATTTCAAATAATTTTTATAAGTTGTATTCAAATTGAAAGAATCGTTGCTGGTTGCTTAAAAATTTTGCCCTACAATAAAATGAATATTGTTGTACACTGCGTTTATATTACTAACGTTATTCAATGAAGTATTAAGAAAATGATTGATTTTGAGCTCAAAAGGACGTTGTATTACACTTGTCTGAACATATGATTTATTAATTAACTAACATAAAACACCAGAAGTTTCATTTTAATAGCACCACAGAAAATTCATTAGTGCTGCAAAGTTGATGCTCTCAGCGGTAATTCGCTGTAGTACTTTCACCGCGAATCGTGTACAGTTCATTGATTTCCTTCCGAGTTCTTTTGTATTAGTAAGATGATGTTCGTTTAATTATGTTTTTCTAAAATGTTAAAGTTAAATTGACTTTGGATCATTCTCGGTTTGAATTAACTAGCATTAGGAAGAGTTTGTGATCTTTGTAATCACCTGATAGCCTTGTATTAGTATCATTGTGTTATAATCTACAATACAACGCGAAACTATCAGTGCTCAACTAGCAGTCGCGTCGTTCTAGTTATTTGCAAAGAATCTTAATGAACTACGTCGTACGAGCGTTCTAGTCTACTAAAAATGCATTGAATTTGGTAAAGAAAACGCAATTTCAACTTTATTAGCTTAAAAGCACAAATAAAAAATTACAGCATTAAGATTGCTTTTATACTTACGTTCCACCATAATTTCCACAATTTCATATAATCCTTATAAATTGTAGTGAAATTGAATGAATCGTTGACGGGTGATTAAAAATTGTACCTTACAATAAAATAAATATTCTTGTACAATGCGTTTATATCACTAACAATATTCAATGAAGTATTGAGAAACTGATTGATTTCGAGATCAAAACGACATTGTATTGCACTTGTCTTGTCAGATGATATAGTAATTAACTAACATAAAACACCAGAAGCTTCGTTTTAGTAGCACCAATGAAAATTCATTAGTGCTAAAACGTTGATGCTCTGAACGGTAATTAGCTGTAGTACTTTCACCGCGAATCGTGTACAGTTCATTCATTTCCTTCCGAGTTGTTTTGTATCACTAAGATGATGTTCGTTTAATTATGTTTGTTAAAATGTTACAGTTAAATTGACTTTGGATCATTCTCGGTTTGAATTAACAAGCATTAGGAAGGGTTTGTGATCTTTATAATCACCTGATATCCTTGTATTAGTATCTATGTGTTGTAATCTACAATACATTGCAAAACAATAAATGCTCAACTAGCAGTCATATCGCTCGAGGTGTTTGTAAAGATACTTAGTGAACTACGTCATACAAGATTTCTATTCTACTAAAAATGCAATGAACTTGTAAACAAAACGCAATTTCAACTTTATTAGCTTAAAGCACAAATAGCGAACTACAGCATTAAGATTGCTTTTTTACTTACATTCCAATAGAATTTCCATAATTTCATATAATCTTGATAAGTTGTAGTGAAAATGAATGAATCTTTGGCGGGTGATTAAAAATGTTACCTTACAATAAAATCAATATTGCTGTACAATTCGTTGATATCACTAACAATATTCAATGAAGTATTGAGAAACTGATTGATTTCGAGGTCAAAACGACATTGTATTGCACTTGTCTTGTCAGATAATATAATAATTAATTAACATAAAACAACAGAAGCTTCGTTTTAGTAGCACCAATGAAAATTCATTAGTACTCCAAAGTTGATGCTCTGATAGGTACTTAGCTGTAGTACTTTCATCGCAAATCGTGTACATTTCATTCATTTCCTTCCGAGTCTGGCTGTACCAGTGAGATCGTGTTTGTTAAAACATGTTTGTTACTGTGTTCAAATTAAATTATCTTTGGATCATTGTCAGTTTGAATCGACAACCGTTAATCAATTGATATACTTGTATTAGTATCTATGTGTTCTAATCTACAATAAATATATTACCAAACTATCAAAGCTCAACTAGCAGTGATATCGTTCGAGTTATTTGGGAAGAGATTTCATGAACTATGTCTTACAAGAGTTCTATTCTACTAAAAATGCATTGTATTTGGTAAAGAAAACGCAATTTCAACTTTATTAGCTTAAAAGCACAAACAACAAACTACAGCTTTAAGATTGCTTTTTTACTTACGTTCCAGCATAAATTCGATAATTTCATATAATTCTTATAAGTTAGATACTAATACAAGGATATCAGGTGATTATAAAGATCACAAACTGTTCCTAATATTGTTAATTAAAACCGGGAATGTTCCAAAGTCAATTTAGCTGTAACATTTTAACAAACATACTTTAAAAAACATCATCTAACTAATACAAAATACTCGGAATGAAATTAATGAACTGTACACGATTTGCGGTGTAAGTACTACAGTGAATAACCGTTGAGAGCATAAACTTTGCAGCACTAATGAATTTTTTGTGGTGCTATTAAAATGAAACTTCTGGTGTTTTATGTTAGTTAATTATTATATCATTTGACAAGACAAGTGTAATAAGATGTCCCTTTGAACTCTAAATCAATCAGTTTCTCAATACTTCATTGAATAATGTTAATAATATAAAAGCATTCTACAATAATATTCATTTTATTGTAGAACATTGTTATGGGCGAAATTGTTAATCACCCAGCTACTATTCTTTCAATTTGACTACAATTTATAAGGACTATATAAATTACCGATTTTCTGCAGGAACGTCAGTAAAAGAGCAATCTTAATGCTTTTGAAGAATGCTATTTGTGCTTTTAAGCTTATAAAGTTGAAATTACGTTTTGTTTAAAAAATACATTGACTTTTTGTAGATAAAACTCTTGTAAGACATAGTTCATGAAATATCTTCGCAAATAACTCGAACGATATGACTGCTAGTTGAGCATTGATAGTTGTATTGTATTGTAGGTGGAAAAAAGATAAATACCACTAAGGGGATTATAATGATCGACGCTCTGTTTCTAATCATTGCCGAATCAAAACGAGAAAGTTCCAATGATAATTTAAATGTATGTTTTTAGCAAACATGATCTTAGACGTACAACTAGACTCGGAAAGAAATGAATGAGCTGTAGACGATTTGCGGTGAAAGTACTACAGCGAATTACCTTTAACACATTCAACTTTGCAGCACTAATAAATTTGCAGAGTAGTGCTATTAAAATGAATTTTTGACTTTCTGTTAGTTAATAATTATATGATCAGACAAGAGAAGAGCGATACTATATCGTCTCGAGCTCGAAATCAATCAGTTTCTCAATACTTCATTGAATAGGGTCAGTAATATTAATGGATTGTACAAAAATATGCATTCCGTTGTAGGGCATTGATACGGGCAAATTTGTTAATTACACAGCAACGATACTTTCAATTTGACTGCAACGTATAAGGATTATATGTATTTATCGAATTTTTGCTGGAACGTAAGTAAGAAAGAAATCCTAATGTTTTAATCTAATAAAGTTAAAACTGAGTTTTCTTTATTAAAATACAATGCAGTATTAGTAGTATAGAACTCTATTAAGACATTTTTCATGAAATATCCTGGGAAATAATTCGAACGATATGAATGGTAGTTGATCATTAATTTTTTCGCAATGTATTGTAGATTAGAACACATAAATACAACTACAAGGATATCAAGTGATTATAATGATCAACGCTCTGGTCCTAATGGTTGCCGAATAAAAACCGAGAATGTTAGAAAGCTAATTGAACTGTAACATTTTAACAATCATGATCTCACTTGTACATTTAGACTCGGAAAGAAATAATTGAACTGTAGACAATTTGCGGTGAAAGTAGTACAGCGAATTCAAGTTGAGACAATCAACTTTGCACACTAATTATTTTTCAGAGTGGTGCTATTAAAATTTATTTCTTTATTTTCTGTTAGTTAATTAATAGAAGACCAGACAAGGCAAGCGCAATACGATGTTGTTTTGAGCTCGGAACCAAACAGTTTCTCAGTGCTTCATTGAATAACAACAGCAATATAAATGCAATGTACAAAAATATGCATTCCATTGTAGGACATTGTTACGGGCAAAATTGTTAATCACCCAGCAACGATTCTTTCAATTTGACTGTAACTTATAAGGATTATATGAAATTATTGAGTATCAGCTGGAACGTAAGTAAAAAGCAATCTAAATGCTATTGTAGTATGTTATTTATGCTATTAGGCTATTAAAGTTGAAATTGCGTTCATTTACCAAAATACAATGCACTTGTAGAAAAATAGAATTCTTCTAAAACATAGTTCATGAAATGTTTAGGTAAATAAAACGAACGATATGAATGGTAGTTGAGCACTGATAGTGGCGAAATGTATTGTAGATTAGAACAGATAAATAACATTACAATAATGATCAACGCTAATGCTTGCCGAATCAAGGCGAGAATGTTCGAAAACTAATTTAACTGTAACATTTTAACTAACGTGATCTCACTGAAACAACTAGACTGGGAAGAAATTAATTAACTGTAGACGATTTGAGTGAAACTACTACAGTGAATTACCCTTGAAACATTCAACTTTGCAGCACTAATAATTTTCAGAGTAGTGCTATTTAAATGAATTTTTGACTTTTCCGTTAGTTAATAAATACATGATCAGACAAAAGAAGAGCGATACGATATATTTTTGAGCTCGAAGTCAATCAGTTTCTCAATACTTCATTGAATAGCGTCAGTAATATAAATGGATTGTACAAGAATATGCATTCCGCTGTAGGGCATTGTTACGTGCAAAATTGTTAATTACGCAGCAACGATTCTTTCAATTTGACTGCAACTTATAAGTATTATATGAATTAATCGAATTTCTGCTGAAACCTAAGTAAAAAGAAATCTTAAAGTTATTGTATTATGTTATTTGTGCTTTTAAGCTAATAATGTTGAAATTCCGTTTTGTTTATAAAAATTCAATGCAATTGTACTAGAATAGAACTCTTGTAAGACATAGTTCATGAAATATCTTTGCAAATAACACGAACGATATGAATGCTACATGAGCATTGATAGTTTGGAAATGTATTGTGGATTAGAACACATAAATACCACTAAAAGGTAATCAAGTAACTATAATGATCAACGCTCTGTTCCTAATGCTTGCCGAATCAAACCCAGAATATTCCAATGCTAACATTTTAACAAACATGATCCCACAGGTACAACTAGACTCGGAAAGAAATGAATGAACTGTAGACGATTTGCGGTGAAAGTACTACAGCGAATCACCGTTGAGACAATCAACTTTGTAGCACTAATGAATTTTCAGAGTGGTGTTATTAAATTTTTTGGGGGATTTTCTGTTAGTTAATTAATACATGATCAGACAAGACAACCCCAATACGATATCGTTTTGATCTCGAAATCAATTAGTTTCTCAATACTTCATTGATTAACCCCAGTAATATAAATGCATTGTACAACAATATGAATTCAATTGTAGGTCATTGTTACGGGCAAAATTGTTAATTACATAGCAACGATTCTTTCAATTTGACTGCAACTTATAAGGATAATATGAACTTATCGAATTTCTGCTGGAACGTAAGTAAAAAAGCAATCTTAACGCTGTAGTTTGTTGTTTGCGCTCTAAAGCTAATAAAGTTGAAATTGCGTTTCGTTTACCAAATACAAATCATTGTTAGTACAATAGAACTCTTGTAAGACATAGTTCATGATATATCTTGGCAAATAACTCGAGCGATATGACTGCTAGTTGAGCATTGATAGTTTCGCAATTTAATGTAGATCAGAACACATAGATACTAATACAAGGATATCAGGTGATTATAAAGATCCCAAGCTGTGTTCCTAATGCTTGTCAATTCAAACCGTGTATGTTCCAAACCCAACATAACTTTAACGTTTTAACAAACATGATGTCATTGGTACAAAAAGACTCGGAAGGAAATGAATGAACTGTGCAGTCAAATTGAAAGAATCGTAGCTCGGTAATTAACAATTCTGCTGTAACAATGCTCTACAATGGAATGCATATTGTTTACGATCATTTAAATTACTGATCCTATTCAATGAAGTATTGAGAAACTGATTGATTTCGAGATCAAAACGACATCGTATCGGGCTTGTCTTTTCTGATCATGTATTATTTAACAGAAAATCCTAAAAAAAAATGTATTAGAACCACTACGAAAGTTCGATAGTGCTACAAAGCTCAACGGTAATTTGCTGTAATACTTTCACCGCAAATCGTCTACAGTTCATTCATTTCTTTCCGAGTCTAATTGAACCTAGTACAAGTGAGATCATGTTTGTTAAAATGATACATTTAAATTAGCATTGGAACGTTGTCGGATGATTCGGCAAGCATTAGGAACAGAGCGTTGATTATTATAATCACTTGATGTCCTTGTAGTTTTATTTATCTGCTCTAATTTACAGTAATATTCGAAACTATCAATGCTGAATTAGCATTGGTATCGTTCGAGCTATTAACCAAGATATTTCATGAACAATATCTTACAAGAGTTCTATTCCAGTACAACTGCATTTAATTTTTATAAACAAAACACAATTTCATCTTTATTAGCTTAGTAACATAAATAACATACTACAATAGCATTAAGATTTTTTTTACTTACATTTCAGCGGAAATTCGATAATTTCATATAATAATTATAAACTGCAGTCTAATTGAAAGAACTGTTGCTGGGAAATTAGCAATTGTGGCCTGAACAAACCCTAGAATGGAATGAATATTGTTGTACAATATATTTAAATTACTGGCGTTATTAAATGAAGTATTGATCTCGTTTTGAGCTCGACATTTACCCGTTTCTCAATACTTCATTGAATAACGTTAGTAATAGAAACGCATTGTACAACAATAGTCATTTTATTGTAGGGCATTGTTACGGGAAAAACTGTTTGTCAACCAGGAACTACTCTTTGATTTTGTCTACAACTTATAAGGATTATATGAAATTATATACTTTCTGCTGGAACGTAAGTAAAAAAACAATCTTAATCCTGTAGTTTGTTAATTGCGATATTAAGCTAATAAAGTTGAAATTGTGTTTTTACCAAATACAATGCATTTTTAGTAGAATAGAACTCTTGTAAGACATAGTTCATTAAGTATTTTGGCAAATAAATGGAACGATATGACTGCAAGTTTCACAGCTTCGCATTGATAGTTTGGCAATGTATTTATTGTAGATTAGAACACATAGATGCTAATACAAGGATATCAGGTGATTATAAAGATCACAAGCTCTGTTCCTAATGCTTTTCAATTCAAACCGAGAATGATCCAAAGACAATTTAAGTGTAACATTTTAACAAACATTATGTCACTGGTACAACTACACTCGGAAGGAAATGAATGAACTGTTCACGATTTGCGGTGAAAGTACTACAGCAAATTACCGTTCAGGGCATCAACTATGGAACACTCATAAATTTTCAGTCGTGGTATTGAAATGAAACTTCTGGTGTTTTATGTTAGTTAATTATTATATCATCTGACAAGACAAGTGCAATACGCTGTCCGTTTCAGCTCGAAATCAATCAGTTTCTCATTGAATAACGTTAGCAATATAAACACATTGTAGAACAGTATTCATGTTATTGTATAGCTTTGTAAGGTGCAAAATCGTTATTCACCCAGCAAGTATTCTTTCATTCTTAGTACAACTTAAAAGTATTATATGAAATTATCGAATGTCTGATGGAACGTAATTACAAATCAATCTTGATGCTTTTGTAGTATGTTATTTCTGCTTTATGCTAATAAAGTTTAAACTGCATTTTCTTTACCAAATGCAATGCATTTCTAGTAGAATAGAACTCTTGTCAAACATAGTTCATTAAGTATTTTGGCAAATAACTCGAACGATATGTCTGCTAGTTGAGCATTGATAGTTTCGGAATGTAATGTAGATTAGCACATATAGATAATAATACACTGATATCAGGTGATTATAATGACCAAAGCTCTGTTTCTAATGCTTGTTAATTGAAACTAAGAATTTTCCAGAGCCATTTTAACTGTAACATTTTAACAAACATGACTTTAACAAACATAATCTCACTGGTACAAAAAGACTCGGACGGAAACGAATGAACTGCACACGATTTGCGGTAAAAGTACTGCAGCGAATTACCTTTAAGATCATCAACTTTGCGACACTAATGAATTTTCAGTGGTGCAACTGAAACGAAACTTCTGTTGTTATATCTTAGCTAATTATTACATGATCCGACAAGATAAGCGCAATATGGTGTCGTTTTGAGCTCGATATCAATCAGTCTCTCAATAGTTCATTGAATAACGTTGGTGATATAAACGCATGTACAACAATATTTAATTTTTTGTAAGGCAAAATTTTTAATCACCAAGCAACTATTCTTTCAATTTGACTACAACTTAAAAGAATTATATGAAATTATTGTATTGCTGCTGGATCGTAAGTAAAAAAGCAGTCTTAATGCATTAGTTTGTTATTTGTGCTTTTAAGCTAATAAAGTTTAAACTGCGCTTTCTTTACGAAATACTATGCATTTTTAGTAGAAGAGAACTCTTGTATGACGTAGTTCATAAAGTATCTTGTCAAATAACTCGAACGATATGACTGCTAGTTGAGCATTGATAGTTTCGCAATGTGTTGTAGATCAGAAAAAATAGATACTAATACAAGGATATGAGGTAATTATAAAGATCGCAAGATCTGTTCCTAATGTTTGTTAATTCAAACCGAGAATGTTCCAAAGCCAATTTAACTGTAACGTTTTAACAAACATTATGTAACAAACATGATCTCATTGGTACAAAAAGACTCGGAAGGAAATTAATAAGCTGTACACGATTTGCGCTCAAAGTGCTACAGCGAATTACCGTTCAGAGCATCAACTTTGCAGTACTAATGAATTTTCAGTGGTGCTATTAAAATGAAACTTCTCTTCTTTTATGTCAGTTAATTATTATATCATCTGACAAGACAAGTGCAATACAACGTCGTTTTGTGCTCGAAATCAATCAAATTTTCTCAATACTTCATTCAATAACGTTAGTAATATAAACGCATTGTACAACAATATTCATTTTATTCTACAACATTGTTACGGGCAAAATTGTTAATCACCCAGGAACTATTCTTTCAATTTGACTAGAACCATTGAGTAAATATTTCCTAGAGAAATTTTTGTATGTTTCAAGTTGGCCAGGCGTTCTGAAGGCTTATCAACCCCTAGTTCACATAGTTGATGTAAAGCTCCTCAGATGTTGCCACTGCGCCCTGAAACCAAAGTGCGGATGTTAGGTTTATGCTTGCTGTATTGGCAACTATGTTATATGTAAGGAATAAAGTAGTTTGCCAACCACTTCCTCTCTGCCTTCTACGTAATGATTTATTGCCGTGAGTAAGATGGTCTGCTGGTTATGTGCCAGTAAGGGTTTAGTTCTGGTCACATTGCTTTGTATCAGATTGTAAGAATTCTTCGAGAAATTGTGTAGAAGAGGGAACAGGAAGAAAGCCTCTAACACACTAGAGCGAGAGGGTGGGCTGGGGGATTTTGTTCTATGGCAGAGAAATGGTTTTAAATGCGGAGTATAACGTGCCTTGCCAGCAGTAAATTACACTTTTCGACACGTGCATATACCGAAATATCTTCCATTTAATTTTTGGGTTAACGAAAGAGAAACTGGCTCTGGAAAGTATTGCATTTTCTTACCCGGAAGAAGCTTCACATTGTCTAGAAATTTGTTTTCTCGATTTCTTTGATATTATTATCACTGGGGCTCGGATATTTATGTATTTTGCATATGCAAATGCATATATCAATCATTTATATAATCTTCATATATTAATCATATATATTATTATTTATATGGCGTATTTCAGAGCCATGGTCACAACAAACGAACATAAACATAATAGATGTGAGGAATGCGCTGAGCATGCTTGAAGATCCTATGTACTTGAAAACGGTCGTGGTCATTTTCCTTTTTTAATTAAGTTTTGGATTTTTCATTCTCGATTTGTAGGTTTCTCCTCACCTAGATCTCAGTAACTAGAAGCACTACAGAGGTAAACCATACACCGTTAGATTCGTAATGGTCTGAAACCGTGGAATAATCTATAACTTTGATACTAAATCAGGCAGGTCCTTTCTAATCGCTTAGTATCCTTCATTTGTGCCCCTCCCAGATCTCAGTAACTACAAGTCCGACAGATGATCTATACACCGTTAGATTCGTGATGATCTGAAACGGCGAGGAAAACTGAATGTGACTCTAAAACGGGCAGATCCTTTTCAAAAGCTTAGTATTTTCCATTTGTGCCCCTACTAGATCTCAGTAGCCACGAGTTCAACAGAGATAAGCCATAAACCGTTCGATTAGTCATGGACACCGGTGCGAAATTCTATGACTTTGACTCTTAAACTGGATACATTATAAGGTAATTTGAATTTATACGGTGGCGCTCTGGTTTTGTGTATAGTAAAACCATTACTTAGCGTGTTATTATTATTATTGTTACGAGACAGGTATGTATGTAGGGGGTGGGTCCGGATCCCCCAAAACTCAGAGTTTTATGGGAAAACAGTATAACTTCAGGAGTAATTATACATATTTAATATATAGCCAAACACACCTTGGACCCCTCCCATAATCAAATTCTCGACACGTGCCTGTTACAAGCGAAAGTTAGCTCAATAAGTACTGGATCGATTCGATTCCTAGCCAGGAAACGTGACATATTTCTCATGAGTTCACAATCTACTTTCAGTACCTGTCAGTAATTACGTCATACAGGCCCAAGAAATAAGAATGCGAGGATGGCTTCGTTATGTTTGATTCTGATATATGTTATCTTCTGAGTTCATGTAGGCCTTCAAACGGACACTGGAATAGTTTCTTAAAATTAAGATCGGTGGCATCTCTCTTCGCAAAGAAAGATAACGCATAGATGGCCAAATCCTGATATTTCAGATCTGAAATTCATTTATAAAGGGATGCCAAAACTCGGATGGTCTGATTCAGTTTTGAATATTGGATTTCATATTCAAACGCGGATAAGTTTTAATACTGGATTCGGGTATTGGATTTGGATTCGAACTGCAAATTTCGATCGAACAAATTGTCTTGAACGAACTGTTCTAAGGACAGGACAATTTTTTTTTGGTCAAGTGGGCTCCAAACAACTTCGTTGAATGGATCCGGGAAAGAATTGAACCCATGACTCATGGGCAAAGCAATTTAATGGAGCCCGTACCTAACCCCCATGGAAGCTGTAAATAAAACTGGATCGTTAGCAAATTTGTAAAATTAACATGCATTTTTATAAAAACTTTTCTGTAATATTAGGACAAAACTAAATTATACGTTTCACAACAAGCACTTACATCAACCTCAATACTGTCTCATTTATCAGTTACATCCGAATCCGGTTAAATATTTATAAAATGTTAGATAATTACAGCCTAAGCCTAATGAAGACTTCGTATCTCGTCACTTAAATCTAAATTCATCCCAACACGAATTGGTCACTCCTAAGTTTCTCAGTTTTATACACTATTTCACTAAACCAAGAATTCTCAAACTATGGCACCTTACACGTACTGGTGCGTGAACCTTTGGATACTGGTATGACAGCTTGGTAAAAAACAAACAAAAAAAAAAAACAGTAAACTTATAAATGACCTAACGCTAACACATTTTCATAGATTGAACGAGAAAGTATCTGACGTCCAGCTCAAGATTCTCAACATTGATACATTCGTAACGGAGCATATGCAATATAGAGACAAATGTTATAGACCTGCTTGTCATAAATTTAATTTCAGCAGCGCAGAATAAAAATAGAACTTACTGTAATTCTGTCAGTGTATGCAAGAACTTGATAAGTTACATTTCTTTAGTTTCGAGGAAAACAGGATTGAGGATCGTAGCAACTAGACCTCGGGATGGCCGAGAGGTTAGTGCATTCCCTTCCCGCGCACTTGGTCACGGGTTCAATTCCCGCCGGGGTCTATTGAACAGAATTTTATCGGAGTCCAATTTACCAAAAAACTGTAGGTCCCATCTTATAAGCTCCTTAGCTCGTTTAGGACGTTAATAACAATTCAATCAATCAGAGCAACTATTGACCCTTCCAGGAGTTATTTGTTTATTTCATTACTATTGGATTTATATCGATATCTTTGCTTTGTCAATAATGTTCACATTCCGAATAAATAGTTACGGCTCATTTTGGAACAATTTTACATCGTATTACCAAGAAGTACTTCAATGTGTAAAACTGTCCGGGGCTACCCCATTTTCCCCTACATTTTACATGTAATACAATTATTTTATGTGTAGCGATTTGCATTTGTTCTATCGATTCAAGTGGTGGGTCATATCGAAACAGCGGAATTTAACTGTCGACTCACATCGATCCTATCAACGAACAGTTAACAAGTGTTTATTTATGTACGACGTTTGGTGACATGAAGGATTTTTGCTGCTCTTAGTGTTCTAGCCAACGCGGTAGTAATCAAGAGTCAGTAAGGTAAAACGGTTTTGTGTGCAGTCTGTGTGATTCTGCTTATATTATTCTCGAATAATACAATCGATTGGACTCTTGGCTGCTTAATCGCATTGGAATTAATTAGTGTGTGATCTATTATGCAGCTCTTGGCGCTGCATAATGTGCCTTCAAGTGTATTTCGAGTGAGATGATAATATACAATGTTATGATCGGAGTAATGAAAACAACTATAGTTCACTCTGGTTAAATAATCCAGTTTATCCGTTTCAGTGGCTATAATCTGCCATATATTGCTCATTCTGAGCAAAGCCTTATGCATATTATTAATACAATCTAGCTGTAATTTTTTATATAAGGATCAAGTTAATTGGTATGTTTTATTAATCTCGCTGATGTGAGAAGTGGCCCAATTATACACGAAATAATTTTATTAAACTATTTAGGGTTTTTAGTTGGTGTGATATATTATCAAATTATGCGCATGCAAACGTTGCTCGAAGTGCAACTGTAGAATTTAGAAAAGGGTTTTGCTTGTGATAATTGGTCGAATTAATAGTAATAAGCCATTTGTTTATGACACTTGTAATAGTATGACACATAGGTGAGAAACCTTATATTCTAATTTCTTTACTAAATAACAATGAATTTACTCTGACATGAGCGAAGTGGAGAGAAACCTTATAATTGCTTATTTAGCGATAATTTAAGATAAGTTAGTATACCCTATATATAGGTGAGAACCCATTTAACTGCTTCCACTGCATAAATATTGACTAGTGAAACTTGACAGGAGATAAGTGATCACATTGTTCACATCACACTCATGACAGCTTGTGAGTGAATCCTTTTAAAAGATACTGTATCACTGTAGTTAACATATATATAACTAAGATTCTTCAGAGTTAAAGTAAATACTTAGTATTTAATCGAATATACTTAGTTTATTATTTATTATATAAATGAAATATGGATTCCCCTGTAGTTACTGATACTTCAATACTGAATGATTTCGCAAACATTGAGTTTGATACCCCTGTTTCTCAACACAAGATATCAAAAGAGGATTTAAACTTGAATAAATCCTTTTACGTAAACAGCGTTGAATATCATGAAGATTCACTAAATGATTCAATTAGAAAGCTGGATGAAATTAAAGCAATTTTAGCTACTCAGAATTCCAACAAAGAAATTCAACAAGATTCTGCACTAAGAGATTTAACAAATCATAATGAACTTCAAATGTCTCTAACATTTTGTCAACAAAATATAATGATTGACAAGTGGACCCAAATCGATTTAGAGGATTTCGATTCACTAAATTTAGATAAGTCAATTCAAGTCCAGACAGACGATATTGATTTAGAAAATACTTCTTATTTAAAAGAAAAGTGTAAATGCATTGCAACATCCAATAAAAAATTACTAAATGATATCAAGTCGCGTTAAGACAAAATCAAATTTGACAATGAAGCTTTCAATGTTGCACTGAAACAAAATCAAACGGAAATTGAAGCGCACTTGAAGGTTATTAAAGAACTCTCAGATAAAGTAACTAACTTTGAAAAAATTAATGTTCCATTAACAAATGATATTGATAAACATGATCCATCGAAGACACAGAATCATCCAACAAAAAATCCTCTAGACATAACCCTACTAGGTGATAGTCATGGACGTAATATTGCTCATTTGGAATCATATAAGTCGAATTATAGAACTTTAGGATTTATTAAACCTGGTGCTAGAGCTCAGGATATTTTAAAAAATCTTCATAGCAACTCCAGTGAGTTACAATCTAAATTCATTGTTTTGGTATTAGGTGCTAACGATATAAGTAAGAATGAATCTGAGAAATTTGTTAATGCAATTACATCATTCTTAAATAGGCTCCTACACAAGAAAATAATTATTTGTACCATTCCACATAGGTTTGACTTGTACCGCTGGTCTATTGTAAATTTAGAGATAAGAAAAACTAATGAAAAGTTGAAGGAACTGGTTAAAGTCTTTTCCAATGTAAATATACTCGATGTGAACCAACTTGGTAGACGATTTTACACCTATCATGGGCAACATCTTAATGCATTAGGGAAAAGGATGTTTGCAGAAAAGTTGCTTGATATTTTGTCTGAATTAGAAAAGAAGGACTTACAGTTAGTAAAGGCCGCAATATCTTTACCTTGTATCGGTTCGGAAAACTAGCTAGGAATTCTGCTGTCTTTCAACAGCAGATGAAAAACTACAACCTAACTATCAATGGATCCAAATCCCTATTAAGATCAATCTCTCATTTCTACAATAATCAAAATAAATATTGTTCAGCTTGTATTGATACTATCCCAATAACCATGCTACATATTAATATACAATCTTTAAGAGGCAAATTAGGAGAGTTAGAGATCTTTGATAACGAACTACCGGCTCAAATATTATCCTTGAATGAACATTGGCTTGCTAAAGAGGAAATAGATTTGTACGTCCCTAATAACTTTACATTGGTTTCTTGGTATTGTAGAGCTACTTCCTCTTATGGAGGTTCAGCTATTTATCTAAAAAATAACATTTTCACTGAATATCTGGTGTTAGACTTGTCTGATATAAATATGAATAAGGTATTTGAGGCTTCAGGCGTAATCCTCACTGAATATAATTTAATAATAATTTCCATCTACAGATCTCCGGAGGCCAATATTGACTTATTCTTGGATAAACTAGAATTATGCATACATAGATTTTATCACATAAAAACTATAAATGTTATATACTTAGTGATATAAATATAGATTTTATTAAAGTCAATTGTACTGAAGTTAGAAAATGTTTGGACATTTTGGACTTACTGAATTGGACTTTTGGGAATTCTTTACCTACTCCTAAGAAAACATGTCTTGATAATGTATTATTAAATATGAACGATGTGGATAATATGACTTGTGGTACAACCTCTCCCGATCTTTCTGACCATCTAGCTGTTTGGGTCTTACCACATAATTCTAAACTCGGTATCAAAGACGAATCCTCAAATAATATACACAGACAAACGTAACTAGAAAATTGAATATACCCAATATCAACGCGTTACGTGCGTATATCTTAGCTACTGACATAGACCAAAGAATAGCCAAGATGAAGGATCTGGACCAGGCTTGGAAATCTTTAATTGAGGTGATTTCCACTGGTATACAATTGTACTGTACTGAGACCAAAATTCTGAAACCTAAAAGCAGAAGACCAATTGGAGATCCTTGGTATAATGACAAATTGAGAATAATTAAAAATCTTTGCACATTCTGCAAGATTTAGTCAAACTAGGGCATAACAATTTCTTATCACAATACAGAAAACAAAAACTCCGTTATAAGAGAAATAAAATTAGCAAAGATAAAATAACGAAGAATTAATATCTAACTCCACTAATATTAACACAGCAATCTCTAAATTAATAGATAAGAATAATTCCCAAAAGAGGAAAGATCTATCAAGTAATATTTTGGCTGATAAGTTCAATCAATTTTTCACACAAATCGAAACTCAGCCTGTCATCTCATATGATGATTCATTATACGTTGCGGACGACAATCCATTTGTAGAGAGGTGGGAAAATATTAAAAAAGATAATTTTAAATTACTTGCGATTTCATCCTCTGATCTGGTGTTAATTGTAAAAGACCTAAAGAGCCGTTCCAAGGACGAATTCGGTATTTCGTCATACTTGATAAAACATTTAATTGATATTTTGGCTAAGTCTTTAGAAATCCTCTTAAACAGATCTATAGATAAAGGGATATTTCCAGCCATTTTAAAAACCTCTATTGTCATTCCTATTTACAAGAAGAAAGGTGATATTCATAACCCGAACAATTATAGACCCATTGCTCTCACTCCGATTTTTTCAAAATTATATGAGCCTGTTATTAAAAATCAATTAAGCGATTACTTAGTTAAGAATAATATCTTGTATACTAGTCAATTTGGTTTCAGACCTGGAAAATCCACTATTGATGCAATTGAAACATTGATAAGTGTAATATACCTTAATTTAGAAAAAAAGAACATTTCAATGCTCCGTTGTCTTGATATAAGGACGGCGTTCGATTCCATCTCACATGATCTTTTAATCAAAAAACTGGAAATATACAACTTCAAAAACAGTGAGCTAAAGCTTATGAAAAATTATTTAGTAAATAGAACACAAATCGTAAAGTACAATAATAAGGCATCTGCAAAGAACGTAATAAAGTCTGGAGTCCCACAGGGTTCCGTTCTGGGCCCAGTTTTGTTTATACTTTATATAAAGGATCTATATATCTTCCTGGTTTCAGAGCCCACATTGTACGCCGACGATACTACTGTCATAACCTCGAACAATAATATCAAAGAATTGATTGAATATAGTGACCTCCAATATAATAAAGTGAAACACTGGATGATAAACAACCATCTTCACTTAAATGAAAATAAAACATTATCTCTCCTAATAACATTGAATACAGATTTTAGTAGACAAAATCGAAATAATGATGTTGAACTTGTAGGATTGCATATAGATTCCACATTATCATGGGGAAAACATATTGAAGAGGTTACAAAAAGAGTCACTATGGGCATTTACGTATTAAGGAGTTTAAAGCATTCCTTAATGGCCGAAAGATTGTTAACTATTTATCATGCGTTTTGCCATTCTGCTTTATCTTATGGAACTTTACTATGGGGAAACGCCCCTAAGGTTAACTCATTATTTATCTGGCAAAAGAAGCCAATAAGAATAATAGCGGGTTGCCTTTCAGAGCCTGTTGCAGGGGAAAGTTTCGCAAACGAAATATTTTGACTCTAGCGACCATATACATTTATGAATGTTTATCGCATACTAAACTCGATTTGGGCGATCATAACACCGGTCATAAAATTCATACACATTCTACTAGGAATAATTCTGATCTTATTGTACCTCTAACAAGATTATCCAAAATACATAAATCTTATCAAATACATGGTCCAAAATTCTTAAATTTATTACCGAATGAGTATAAAAATTATCAACTGAAAGATGATAAGAATCATAAAAACTATCATAATAGATTGTAAAGGATATAAACTGGATGAAAATGAAGGCTTTTTTAAAAAAATCAAAATTTGAAATATTGCCTGATCCAAGAATATCATCATTTGCTTGGATTATGCATTTCATATTTACTTCTACACACTACTCTAGTCAAATATATGTTACCTCGAAGTATGATTTATATAAGTGTTCTTTTTAATTTTGTAAATTTATTGTACTTATCACTGGATATGGAGTATAATTTAGATATATTTGCTTATTTGTTTTACTAACATATTTGTTCAATATATTTTACCTCTGTATTTTAATGTATTATTATGTATATTTATATATTGTTGACAATCCTAACACAATAAGTTGTACAGAAGGAGATAACAATAAATTGAAATTGAAAATTGAAAATGAAATCTCAGTGGTACAACTAAACTCGGAAGGAAATGAATGAAATGTACACGATTTGCGGTGAAAGTACTACAGCGAATTACCGCTGAGAGCATCAACTTTGCAGCACTAATGAATTTTCAGTGGTGCTATTAAAATAAAACTTCTGGTGTTTTATGTTAGTTAATTATTATATCATCTCACATGACAAATGCAATACAACGTCGTTTTGGGCTCGAAATCAATCTGTTTCGTAATACTTCATTGAATAACGTTAGTAAACTAAGAGCAATTTACAACAATATTCATTTTATTGTAGTGCAAAATTTTTAAGCTACCAGCAACGATTCTTTCAATTTTACTACAATTTATAAGGATTATATGGTATTATCGAATTTCTGCTGGAACGTGAGTAAAAAGCAATCTTAATGCTGTAGGTTGTTATTTGTGCTTTTAAGCTAATAAAGTTGAAATTGCGTTTTGTTTACCAAATTCAATGCATTTTTAATAGAATAGAACTCTTGTATGACGTAGTTCATTAAGTATCTTTGCAAAAAACTCGAACGATATGACTGTTAGTTGACCATTGATAGTTTCGCAATATGTTGTAGATTAGAACACATAGATACTAATACAAGGATATCAGGTGATTATGAAGATCACAAACTCCTCCTAATGGTTGTAATTCAAACCGGGATTGTTCCAATGTCAATTTAACTTTAACATTTCAACAAACATAATTCAACGAACATCATCTTTCTAATACAAAAGGACTCGGAAGGAAATGAATGAACTGTACACGATTTGCGGTGAAAGTACTAAAGCTATTTACCCCTGAGGGCATCAACTTTGCAGCACTAATGGATTTTCAGTTGTGCTATTAAAATGAAACTTGGGTGTTTAAGTTATTAATTATTAGATCATCCGACATGACAAGTGCAATAGCACGTCGGTTTGAGCTCGAAATCAGTTTCTCAATTCTTCATTGAATAACATTAGTAATATAAGCTCATTGTACAACAATATTCATTTTATTTTAGAACATTGTTACGGGCATAATTGTTAATCATCCAGCAACTATTCTTCAATTTGACTTTAACGTATAAGGATTATATGAAATTATTGAATTTCTGCTGGAACCTAATTAAAAGAGCAATCTTAATGCTATTGTAATTTGTTATTTGTGCTTTTAACCTAATATAGTTGAAATTGCGTTTCTATAACAAATACAATGCATTTTTAGTAGAATATAACTCTTGTAAAACATAGTTCATTAAGTATTTTGGCAAATAACTTGAACGATATGACTGCTAGTTGAGCATTGATAGTTTCGCAATGTATTGTAGATTAGGACACATTACTAAAGCAAGATTATCAGGTGATTATAAAGATCACAAACTCTGTTCCCAGTACTTCTCGATTCAAACCGAGATAGATCAAAACCAAATTAACTGTAACATTTTAACAAAAATGATCTCACCGGTACAACTAGACTCGGAAGGAAATTAATGAAATATACACGATTTGCCGTGAAAGTACTACAGCTAATTACCGTTCAGAGCATCAATTCTATAGCACTAATGAATTTTCATTGCTGCTACTAAAACGAAACTTCTGGTGTTTTATGTTAGTTAATTATTATATTATCTGACAACACAAGTGCAAATACAATGTCGTTTTGAGCTCGAAATCAATCAGTTTCTCAATAATTCATTCAATAACATTATTGACTTATACGCATTGTACAAAACGATTTTTTTATCGTAATACAAAATTTTTAATCACCTGGTGAGACGGTTCTGGAGTTCACACACTTCCCGGGTTTCGGCACCATTAAAATGAGACGGTTCTGTAGTTCACAAACTTCCCTGTTGAGGGCGCCGCGTGTCGAGGTGGGTTGAGTATAGAAGGAGTCGGAAGCAGATGTTTGAAATGCGGAACACGGGAATAAAATCGCAACTGATTTTCGTTTACAAGAAGTGTTAGAACTGATGATTGATTTAAAACTTCGATGCTGGGCCTTGGGCAGTACGCATGCGAACAGTTACTATCATCAATATTATTCAGAGGGACAACAAAAACTCGACTCGCACAACCTTGTACTGTTTATGATATTTATTTAGGAACAAACGACATACAAAGCAACGCAGTATCTCTCGGAACTTCCAGTAACGGACGTTACTTTTTAATAGTATGTAACAATTAATACAGCTTTCATATACAACGAACAAACCCTTTTAATGGAACCCGTAGAACGTATTATTGAACAATATAAAAGCTTCTTTAATTGGTTTGTCGCGCAGAACAAATGTGAACCAATTGACACGAACAATACAAATTCACCAACCAGTTATACTATCGAAGGGATTGTATCTATGTTCTTGCTCTTACACGCACAATTCGATAGGTTACATATGAAATGAGACACAATAAACAACAATATACACATAAAAACACATTGTAAATTATGTAAATTATGGAATGCCGCAGTATTTTAGATTTTACTTAAGCTTAAATTATTTCCTTAGGTCGAATTCGATGTCTTCACACCGGATTATATGTATTCGCTGACTCTTACCGCGTTCAAGGTACGCATCAACAGGCAACCAATTACGAAAATGTAGTAACAAATGCCAACTTCTCAATTCTCGGACGCTAATACCACATTCGTGGTGAACAGTCGAAATAGGTACAAATTACGAAGAAAAACTATCAAATAGGCTGGGTAGAATTAGGCTTTATCACTACCAAGACCACAATATCATGATATACTAATGAGAAGAACGTACAGACGTAGGACACTACGAATTATTACAATACACGTAAAAATAAGCGTAACATCAAAAATATACAACCTAATTTTAGTTGTTTTACGCCTGAAACGACCTCAACTGATGACTCAACGTTCATAGAGTACGAAGACACATTGGTTTCCCGTTTTCCTGCCGTTTCTGAGCAAATACAGCGATTTTTCTCAAATTCAGGGATTCAATGTGTTGTGTGCAATCGTTGGGCACACGAATTATGCTAAAAATATGCACATCCGAATTTTTCGTTACAACCTGCGGTAATATACTTATTATTACCATCTATCGCTAGCATATGAATATTTGGGTTCTACGATCATTTCTAGGGGGGAGGTACCCTCCATCCAGACACACTTACAATTACAAAAACTGGCATATACCTACAGAAATTGACTTCTATCTGTGGATACGCGTCGCTTAACACTCAGAGACTACAACAATAACATTGATATCGTACATACATACCATGCTCATGAGCTATATACCTCAAAAGTAGGATTATTTGTGAATTGTCACGTGACACATAACGCTTTTACACATCCTTAAGCCGACTTTATCATGACATATAGGTATCACAATTATCCCCAATTGTTCCCTATCTAGCTCGACATATACGTATACGACAACATGGCGAACTACAAAATGCTGTCTCTGACGTTACTATGCACATGAAAATACCGGACGGCCGCAATAGTTTATATTTATTTTCTTCGCCAGCTCAGTCACACGAATAATTGGCAATAAAAATTCAGAATATATACGCCTACGGTGACATCCAACATAAAATTACGGGTAGACGTAACACAGGCGCAGTGGATTATTTGTTTCTTTGTTCACATCCATTTTACTACTACCACGGTTCACGGGCTGACCAATGCACCCGCCACATGCACTGTCTTTATATTATTTTATACTGACTTCTGCAGTTTATCTAACGATATAGATTAATTATAATAACGCAGTTCAGGCACTGAGGCGATTTGACTTCATACTATAATGTCAATACGCTCATCGACATTGCAGCAATATGCTTTATAAGGCAACCATAGACTTTCAACAGAAAACATTATACCAACTGCAACACTAGCCAGAACTGATAAATAAAACAACATGGAACACACTTACAGATAGTGTATCTGCTTCCCAGGATATGTCTCCTTACATCACACATCGTATGTGGGCACATCAACTAGCGCAGATTTTGGTCCATTTCCGTCGTAAATATAATATTTTTGGATGCGCAACAATGAGACCACTAACTTCACTTCCTTGTCTTCTTTGCAACTACTCTCGCTCCACTACAACAACAAACGGCACGCGAGCAAAGTTCATGCGTTCGGTGAAAAAAACTATAGTCAAGGAATACAAGTTCCGGTGACTGTCACAGATCGTTCAGCTGTCACAACTATAAGGAATCACCATTCCAGTTCTAACCCAAAATAGTATAGGAACTGTGGCCGGGCAGCTGATCATCACACGAGCAACGATTCTTTCAATTAGACTACAACTTATAAGGATTATACGAAATCATCGAATTTCTGCTGGAACGTAAGTAAAAAAGCAATGTTAATGGTATTGTAGTTCTTATTTGTGCTTTTAAGCTAATGAAGTTTAAATTGCGTTTTCTTTACAATATACAATGCATTTTTAATAGAATCTAACTCTTGTAAGACATAGTTCATTAAGTATTTTGGCAAATAACTTGAACGATATGACTGCTAGTTGAGCTTTGATAGTTTGGCAATGTATTTATTGTAGATTAGAACACATAGATACTAATACAAGTATATCAATTGATTAACAAGATCACAAACTCTGTTCCTAATGATTGATAAATCAAAGCGAGAATGTTCGAAAGTCAATTTAACTGTAACATTTTAACAAACATAATTAATCGAACATCATCTTACTAATACAAAATTACTCGGAAGGAAATGAATGAACTGTACACGATTTGCGGTGAAAGTACTACAGCGAATTACCGCTGAGAGCATCAACTTTGCAGCACTAATGAATTTTCATTTGTGCTATTATAATGAAACTTCTGGTGCTTTATGTTATTTATTTATTAGATTATCTGACATGAGAAGTGCAGTACAAGGTCGTTTTGAGCTAGAAATCAAACAGTTTCTCAATACTTCATTGAATAACGTTAGTAATATAAACGCATTCTACAACAATATTCATTTTATTGTAGGGCATTGTTACGGGCAAAATTGTTAATCACCCAGCAACTATTCTTTTAATTTGACTGCAACTTATAATTATTATATGAAATTATCGAATTTCTTCTGGAACGTAAGTAAAATAGCAATCTTAGTTCTATTGTAGTATGTTATTTGTGCTTTTAAGCTAATAAAGTTGAAATTCCGTTGTTTTCCAAATACAATGCTTTTTAGTAGAATAGAACTCCTTTAAGACATAGCTCATGAAATTTCTTCCCAAATACCTTGAACGATATTACTGCTAGTTGAGCTTTGATAGTTTGGCAATGTATTTATTGTAGATTAGATCACATAGATACAAATACAAGTATATCAATTGATTAACAAGATCACAAACTCTGTTAATAATGCTTGTCAATTCAAACCGAGAATGGTCCACAGCCAATTTAGCTGTAACACTTTAACAAACATGATTTAACAAACACGATCTTACTCGTACAGCTAGACTCGGAGGGAATGAATGAAATGTACACGATTTACGGTGAAAGTACTATAGCGAATTACCGTTAAGAGCATCAACTTTGGAGCACTAATGAATTTTCATTGGTGCTACTAAAACGAAACTTCTGGTGTTTTATGTTAGTTAATTATTATATCATCTGACAAGACAAGTGCAATAGGGACTATGTCAGAACGCCCACTGGTCAGAACGCCCACCGAAATGTTCAGAAAGCCCACCACTCTGAATGTGTACTGGTCAGAACGCCCACTGATCCGAATATCCAAACATAAAAGAAATTAACCGCTTCCAACGCTGCAAACATCATATTCTTAACGTTCTTAAAAGCGGTCAGAAC
>JAGDQP010007785.1:30187-65772 GCA_022664845.1 Lepisma saccharinum | reverse complement strand
TACCTATATTTCCACAAACAACAGGGTGTTACTGAAGGATCATTACGATATGTATTTCGCAAAATTTGCATATGATACCTTAAAAATTATATCAAAGTAAAGACAATAGTCGGTAAACCAAACTTTTAATTCTGTAAATAAGTATACTCTTTTATACTCTGAGTATATAATCAAAAACATAATTTGGAAAATGAAACATGTTTCGAATAAACAATATACTCCATAACTCTGGACAATCTCCCACTAACACGCCTAAGCGTATATGTAGATAAGATAATCGGATATCACCCATGTGGATGCAGAAGAAATTGATCTACGTTACACCAGAATTTCGTCTTGAGAAGAAACGGTACTGTTAACCACCTCCACGCTGATTCAAAGAGAAGCTATGATTCTGCACAATATCCTCGTAGGTTTTAGAGTTCCGAAAATACGTGAGAAGCTAGTGATGATATATGACAACGACCTTAAAAGCAGAGTACATGTAGGTACTAATTTAAATAATTTCAAGATTCGTAGCGGTCTGAAACCAGATACCTTGTCTCCACTTCACTTTCATTTTAAATTTAAAAAATGCAAATCCAGAATTAAAAGAAGACAAAAGGAATTAACATAAAACACACATGACAGTGTTACGAACTATGGATAAGACAGAAAGCTTTTCGCGATCTTATACATACTACGGATGTCTATCTGAAATCGTCCAGCTTGTTTGCTCTTATTCATATATATATATATATATATATATATATATATATATATATATATATATTACATATTTATTACATATTTATTACATATTTATTACATATATTTATCATAACGCATTCAAACAAAAATAATTTTAGTACTCTGCATGACAAGCCTAAAACGTAGTTGAACTAGTCAAAATGGTATCCACGTGTGATTGTCAAAACATGATAAATTCCACTTTTCAGGGTGTTTTTTCCCGCATAATTGGGATGGAATATCGAAGTTTATTTTTCGTACAGTATTACAGTCAAAGTATATTGAATGTTTTGCGGAATATAAATGTTGATATGTGGTTCCTTAAGTTTTATTTGTTTTAAAAATCGTATTTTAAGCATATTGGAGGTCCAATATATCTGGTGGGAAGAAATATAAAAGTTTTAATTTTCAATATGTTATTTAAGGAGAACATACAGTAGAAATTTCAACTTAATATATCTGTGTGAACAGATTACAAATTTTCAAATTGGAGATTAATAATGCTCGTGTGTGCTTTAGAGGCCCAATATCTTTGCTGGGAGACCAGATAGAAATATATCATTTACACACGTTATGAACTTGTGTAAGGAGAAACTACGACAGAAATTACAACTTTGGTAAATAAGTTTGAACGGAGTCACAGATTTGCAAATTGGGAATATATAACACCCGTGCGTACTTTGGTAAAAAAAAATTGCGATCATTATTAATCCACATTTAGCGAATTTATAACTCCATACAGACTCGAATATTAGAGTTGAAATTTTGTAATACATTTCCTTAAATAAGTGCATAACATGTAAAAAATAAAACTTTGATATGTGTCCCAATAGAGATATTGGGCCTACAATATGCATAAAATACGGTTTTTTGTTTTTGAAAAAATACTAAAAATTAAAAAAACACATATCGGCATTCATATTCTGAAAAACATTCAATACACTTTGATGTGTGACAGTGTAAAAAAGTAAACATTGACATTCCATCCCTTCTGAGCGAAAAAGAATCTTGAGCACAGGAATTCACTCTCTTTTGACAATCACATTTGGAAACCATTTTGACAATTCTGCTTGCCAGGCAGAGGATTAAAATTATCAAGCTGACTTCAAAGGAAGAAACTTTTTTATCTGTTTGACTATCTTACGATAAAACAGTACGAAGGGATTATATTTTTAAACCTCTGCAAATACAAATTTTGGCATACGCAGCAAGACAAAAATGGCCGCCATTTGGTTAATAGGTGGAAATAGAAATAAAAGAATACCCGTTTGGAACTATTCTTATATAAGGGACAAAAATAGTTTTAAAATATATTTTTACAAAGAGATCCAGCAACCAACTGGACGATTTGAGATGGACTAACGCGTAGTTTGTATAAGAGCGCGAAAGGCTTTCTGTTTGCAACACTGCCAATATGTTGGATTCCTAATAACACGACGTAGTTTCCTTTAATTAAAAATATACCGGGTTGGCAACACTGATTAACCGGTGACATTGTCTTTTCACTCCTGATATCCACCATGTTGCTAGAAACAAATTTCCGCACATGAAATTTTCATTCAACACGTAGTTTCTGATTTATTGAAAATTATTCATTTTTTTCCCATTACTAGTCGTCGACTTTAACCTCCTAGTTGGAAACTCTAAGACAATGCAGATTTTCACTCATATTCATGGAGATATTTTTAGCTGTTTCGATGTCAATAATCACCTCCCGAAAATAACGTCCCTTGTTCTGAATCACCCTGGATATATCGGTCATTTAACTTCTGTGAATTTCGAGGTTTCTCCTCCCCTGTTCCCTTCCCAATCACACCATATTTTTTTATATTCTTAATATTTCGCTATGCTCTATCAGATGCATTATGTTTCATTCGGATTTCAGCGACATCTTATCGTGACCCTCCCTTTTTAGAATCATGGGGTGAACGTAGTGTTAACGAAATATATAACAGCCGAAACACGGAGAGGGAATGAAACACTTAAAGACTGAGACCATAGAGAGAATAAACGAGTTTAAATACTTTAGTGTATTATGTAACAAGCAAATACGATCTTACAAAAGAAGTGTTAATCATCGGACAACAAAGATCCAGAAGCTAATCATCTCGCAATTAATATCAAGAAATCTGAGATTGAAAATATGCAAAACTGTAATTCTGTAGGCAGTACTTTATGATTGCGATAGTAGGAGTACGACACTGGTAGATGAATAGAAATGGCCCATGTTTGGAAAAAGATTTTGAAACCAGATGTTTATATTTGTAAGTCACTATTCTAATAAAACTATGAAGTTCCTCTTATTTTACATGCTCATATAACGGAATAAAAAAGAGAATTATAGTGAAAGCTACATGGCACTTCCCATTGCGTTAGGTTAGTGAAAATCAGATTTACCTTCAGAATAGTTTAAAATGTCTAAATTAAAAATAAACATTGAGTAGTATAGACTTGTAATACTAATAATATGTATGTTATTTTGTCTGGCTTTCATACCTTATCTTACTTAGGATTCTAGTTAAACTAAAGTGTTTCGGACTATATATATTAGCACAAACATCAATAACCTTATTGTATCACTTTGAAAATAGAACTCCTACCTATGGCCACGTGAATTCATTCTAAGATAACAAAATACTCTAAATGGTTTAATATTCATTAGTACTAATCATTTGACTTTACTGTTTTGTATTACAGTAACACAAAAAAGTGCATCTTTGCTCATTATATTTCTTTCACATTTTATATATTCTTTGCATGTTTTATGGTGTGGCAAATTTAGAAAGCAGAAAAGTTTATAGAATATAATAATTATCTCTGTCGAAAACTTTACATCATGCCAATCATCAGTTTCTAAGGAAAGGGACAAAACAATACACATTTAATGCACAGATGCTTCATGTATACTATACCTAACATTCCATAAATCTAACATACCATACTTCAAACTAAAACAAATTTTACTTGCAACGTACTTTATTAAAAGATCCAAGACTGCAAGATTCGATCCAAGACAACGCAAAACGTAGTTATGCTGTGCTGGAACTATGCATACTATGTTGAATGTAACTTTTCATGTATAAAACACAGAAATGTACTGTACATTAATATAAACACATTTGTACAATATTTTATAACGCCAAGAGTACTTAGAATCGAACTCGATAGAAAAAAGTTAACAAGTAATTAATTACCCTAGACATCACGGTGACCACACTGAATGATGAAAAAATCAGAAGTCCTGGAACTTTAGAATATGACTATAGGGTTAAGGGAAGTAAATGTGTTGGTATCTGAAAGTTCAGTTTTCACCTAAAACTGAGAAAATATGTATGCAACTTCCACACTATGCTTCCTCAACTACATTAAAACCTTGTCAGTTTGCAAACTTAACTTCCGATAGTTTTCTACAAATACGTATTTTCTTCTAAAGCAATTCTTATTTATAAAATTGTCTCCACCTCTAAAATTCAATTTTGCATGTTACACGGATATTGTCCTTCCCCTTATTATGCTTACCTGTGAACAAATTATTTTTATCGAGATAATGTCTACTGCATACTATTTACACATGTACCTCAAATATGTTTTTTCATGTGATATTTCAAACTCGATTGATTAGTAAATTTATCATCGCATATTCTACAAATAAATGGCTTCTCCCCTGTATGAATTCTCATGTGACATCTGAAACCGGCCTTAGACGTTAATATTTTTTCACATATTCTACAAGTCAATTCCATTTCCCCTGTGTGACTTTCCATATGATATTTGAAACTTGAACTATTTGTATAGGTCTTTTCACATATTCTACAAGTTAATGACTTTTCTCCTCTGTGCATTCTCATATGTCCGATCAAATCTCGTTTAGTTGAAAATTGTCGTTTACATTTTCTACAAGCGAATGGCTTTTTTTCTCTATACCTTCTCACTTTTCCGATCATACTATGTTCAGTTAGAAGTTTCCTTTCACATATTCTAGAAGAGAATGTATTTTCTCTGTGCTTTCTTATATGTCCGATCAAATTATATCTATTTGCAAGTTTCCGTTCACATATTGGACATTCGTATGGCATTCTGCCCTTATGCTGTGTTATATGACGTTCAAAATGACGTCCTACAAATTTCATTTCACATATGTTACAAGTAACTGGTCTCTTTTCTAGCTCAGTTCTTAAGTCATTCTCCAAACTATCCCTCCGCGAAAATTTCTTTCCGCCTACGTTAGATGCATTCAGATTTTTCTTTTGATGATTTCTCATGTGTCTTTCCAAATTTCTTTTCAATGAAAACTTCTTGCACATTTTATAAGTGTAAGGTTTTACGCCACCGTGTTTATTCTTCACGCGGAAGTTTAAAGTTCTCCTGCATGCAAATCCCTTCTCACATATCGTACAGACATAAGTGTTATCCTTTTTCATTCCTTCCCCATACTGTTTAACTTGGTCTAAACGCCTTAGCTTGATTTTAGAGGTTTGAGATTTAGCAGAGTCCACGTCTGTACCAGATAGCATACAAGTAATGAGATTTGAAAGTGAATCTTTATATAAATTCTCACAAAAATAATGTTCTTTTGTTCCTTCACCTGATTGTTGTGCTTCATCTATTACAATTTTTCCACCAGACTTTTTTCTCTGCGATTTCTGTGAATCTCCAAATATATTCTGGTAAAGCCCTTTCAGTTCACCTATTGAATTCTTAATATGCTTAAAGGAAGTTTCAGATGGAACTTCAATTGCTTCCACTTTCAACACACTTTTAAAAAAATCATCTGATGGATTTAAAATAGCCTCTGCAGATGCTCCTCTTCTTGGTGAAGTTACGTAGCCTTTAAAGCTCTCCACTGAAGGTAATGGATTTTCCGTTATACATTCATCTCTCTGGTGTTCCTCGGCGATGTTGCATACGGAATTATTTGATGTGTTATCTGTATCTGACGCAAACAAAAACAACCATGCTAAAATCGTATTCGATACGATATCTAAAGAAGATTCATCATCTACGTTTGCATTATTCTCACCTACAGATGGCTTTGATGATTTAAAGCTTTGTGATCTGCTGCATATCTGAAAGTAATATTAAAATATATTACATTTTATGACCCTTTAAAGTGCTATTCTAAATTTTCTCTATCTTTAATATTTTATAGAATTCAGTTAAATCATATTTCGATAAACCAAAAATTATTTTTTTCCAACAGCAAAGATAGATTTATTCGAATCAATGTAACATTGAAAAGCAGGTTCTTCAATACAAATAAGGAAATTCCAGAAAGTATTTGAAATAAAACTTATTTTAATATTTTCTGGGAAATCCATGTTACTTTCTCACAGACCTCCACAAAAACTCCAGTAGTCATCGGCACCTCTAGGGCGGAATACAAGCTGATGATTTTCTGGCTTCTTCAAAATTATACATTTACTTAGGGTGTTTGTGCATTTGGATATAAAAAATATAATCAATCTAAGAGACATCAAATGTCACTTATATAATAGGTGTCCCTTGCAAAATTATAAACCTGAAATATGATACCTGAAAATGATTTTCAACTACAAGCAATAGTCGATTCCAACTTTTCCAACTTTCACTTCTGTAAATAAGCATGCTCTATTATACTCTAAGTATATAATCAAAAACTTGATGTGGAAAACGTAATATGTTGCTAATAACAAACGTACTTTTCAACTCTAGATAATATCCCGCTAACATGCCTAAGCATATCTGTAAATGAAATAATTGGAGATCACCAATGTGGATGTGTAGAGAAGAAACGGGACAGTTAACCTCCTTCCCAATGATTTAAGGAGAAGCTATGACTCTATCAAAAGGGAAAACTGCACAATATCCTCGTAGGTTTTAGATTTCCGAAAATACGTGATAATGTAGTGACGATATATCACACCGACTCCATAAGCAGAGTACGAATAGGTATTAATTTAAATAATTTCGAGATTCCTCGCGGTTTGAAAGCAGATGGTGCCTTGTCTCCACTATATTTTAACTTTAGATTAAAAAATGTGAATCGAAAATTAAAAGACAAAAGGAATTAATATTAAACAGCATTAACCATCTGCTCGTTTACACATACTCCTTGGTTCGACAGTGAAGCTAAATGTTTCCTAAGGAATAAGAAGTGCGCATGAAATTGTGAAAAGACTTTCCAAGTGATATTACGTACACACAGTTCGTTACTATTAGACGACACTGTAAATCCATTCTAAGAAGAAAATACTCTGAGTATATAGAAATCTCACAACAGAGACTATAAGAAACCCTCAACTGTTTTAGTCTCTGATCAATAGAAGAACAAAAAGCTCTTACATTTCGATTGAAATGTGGCATGACACTGTCAGTGCATCTGGTGATGATAGGGCTAATCTTTTCAACAAGTACTCTCAAACAGCTTCACTTCTAACTCCGTTCCTATCCATATACCTCCTTATTTGCATTCTGTCTGTTCTGACAATTTATCTTCAATCAAAACGACTCCTGATGAAGTTCTGTCCCTTCTTTTATCTTTGCCAGAACGCAGATCTTTAGCTCCTGATAACTTACCCACAATATTTCTTCGCAATACAGTTAGCTCTCTCTCGCAACCACTTACATGTCTCCTCAACCGTTGTTTCAGAGAAGAAACTTTCCCAACACTCTAGAAAAAACTAACATTACTCCTATACATAGATCAGGATATAATAAAACTATTTCTTTTCTCTTCTGGTAAAAGGCCTGTCTTCATATAGGCCAATTTCTTTACTTTCACCTCTGTCAATAAGATGTGAGAAAATAATGAAAGATCGTATCTATAAATTTACTGCCTCACACATAAATCCTTCACAGCATGGTTTCTTAATCGGTAGATCTTGCTTCACTAATTTGTCTGCTCTACTCAGATGCCATTCACTGCATCTTCAATAATTCACAATTAGATGTCATATATTGGCCTATGATTCCATCAGCCAACCTTATTTCACCTATAAATTATCTACTAGGTTTTATATTCATGGCAAACTACATCAACTGTTAGAGAACTACCTTCATAGTAGGCAACAACGTATAATAGTTTCTGCATCTTCTTCGAGATTTATTCCCGTTTTATCTGGAGTTCCTCAAGGAAATGCTCTATGCTCTATTGTTTTTATTATATATTGATGATCAACCTACGCTTTTTTCTGACTCCTCAAGTAAGGTTGTCTTATTCGCCGACGACTGTAAACTTTGTAGATAAATCTCTACGATGTCTTAACTCTTCAAGATGGCATATCTCAATTTGTTACATGGTGCGATACCTGGAATTTAAAGCTAAATCCTTAGCAATGTGCAACTCTTTCTTATTTCCGTGAAAAGACACAATCCATCACTCATGCACCATTAAAAGCATAAATGTAAATGCTGTATCTTCTTTCAGAGACCTTGGTGTGGCTATTGACACCAAGCTCACTTGTTCTAAACACATTACTCAAATTACTCGAAGAGCTATGAAGAAAGCTCTATCGCTTCAAAGAAACTCGAAATCAGTCTGCGCTTAGCTTGTTTTACAAGTCCTATGTGTCACCTACTATTGAATGTTGCTCGCCTATATGGTTCATGACATGTCCCACACATCTTACTAAGCTAGAATCAATTATAAATTTCTTTGTTGCTATAGTAAGAGTCAGAGTTCCGGAATTACGTGAATTCTCTAATGTGGTTTTAATGAAAATATTGAATATAAAATCACCCCGAGCTCGTTGGAACATTGGTGACATTTTCTTGCACAAAATGGTTAAAGGCAATATTCAATGTGAGACAATATTGTCACAAATCAACTATCGTGTAAATATCAGACGAACACGAAATGTAGCCCTCTTTTATGTAAACAAACCCACAATAAACTTGGTTCAAAGGTTACTCATAAATAGGACAGCTACGAAATATAATTGTGTCCCACACACATTTGATATGTTTGCTCTCAGAGCACTTTTAGTGCTCAGATAAACAAATTGTATTTGTAAATATTATCTTGACGTTGTTGTACATATTATTTATATTTTTGTTGTTGTTAATTTGTGTTAATGCTTGTATGTAAAGTGGTCAACGTGTGCTTATTTGGAAGTTTTTCGCAAATAAAAATGAAAAATAAAATAAAGTAAATTTAATAGATGATGATTCCGACACACTACAAAGTAACACTGATGTCTTAGTAGAAGATGAGGTGAACGGAAAGAAAACAAAATAACATAATAGCCGAAACACGGAGAGGGAATGAAACAATTAAGATTGAGATCATAGTGAAAATAAACAGGTTTAAATATTTCAGTGCACTTTGTAACAAACAATTACGAAGTCACGAAAGGAAAGTTGTTTAACATCGGACAACGTAGCTCGTGATTACATCAAGAAAACTGAAATCGAAAATAAGCTGAACAGTTATTCTGTAGGTAATACTTTATGGTTGCGAAAGTAGAAGTATAACCCGGGAAGATCAGATGAGCAACGTTTGAAAACAGGTTTTAAGACAAGATATACGGACAAATTGACAAAATAGAAGATAACTCATAATGAACTCCACAGACTGTACGATTCACTCGATGATACAAGATTAATGAAATTATGGCGGCTAACATGGGCAGTACATATAGAACAGATAGACAGCAAAAATGAAGGTTATATTCTATCGTGGTTGGGAAACCAATGAGTAAACAAACTATTAGAAAGACACAGGCGTCGTCGGGAGGAAAGTATTAGAATGGATCTTCGGGTGACAGATGTTCGTGATGATCTTGATCTTGCCCAGAATAAAATCCAATAGCGAATGTTTGTTACTGCGGCGATGAACTTGCGGTTTCCGTAAGTCATGTAGTAAAATCTGTATTATTATTTTTTTATGTTTAACACGTGTTATATGCAGCGACCTTCCTCTTAAGCTTATAGTTGTAAGCCACTATTCAAATAAAACTATGACGTTCCTCTTATTTTCTATGCTTATTTAATGGAATACAAGAGAAAAATTGTAAAACCTACAGAACAGTTTCCACTGCATTACAGTAATAAAAATGAGTTATGCCTTCACAAGTTTCAAAATTTTAAATTAAAAACAAACGTTGAATGGATTAAATTTGTAAATCAAAAAATAATAGGCATGAACCGATCATTTTGTCTAGCTTTCCCACCGTACCTTACTTAGAATTCTAATTAATCTAAAAGTGTTTTGGACTATATCTATTAGCACAACAAATAAACTTATTGTATCACTATGGAAATGGAACATCCAAAATTCCTACTTATAACCACTTCAATTTATTGTGAAACGACAATCTAATCCTAATCGTTTGATATTCACTACGGGTCAACTGACACTACTGATGTTTCGTATTACACTAACACAAACTACGCGCATCTTTGCTCTTTATGGGTGCGTTCGAATCCACTTGCTTTCCCCTTTCTTCTACCTCTTTTCAGTAGGAAGTATTGCAGGTACCTTTGTTTTTCATACCGAAGGAAGTGGTTTCGAAAGTCTTTCGACAGGCGCGACATCTGGTGATAAATATGACAAGATATCCTAACTTCAGCTATTATGTCCACACGTCAATTGGTACCAAGGACTAGGGAGTATATAGGACCGCCAGCTGAAGAGAGTTGAACATATTAACTATAGATGGGAATACTATCGAACTACTGTCATCTTCAGGTAGACAGGTGTATTACAACCAAGGACTAGGCTAATCCTTCGTTGTTACTTGACCGAAAACACACTATAGCTGGCTGGTAACAATGAATTTCGGCAACCTTCGTTCCTATTCGGAAAGCACGCGTTCGCTCCCACATAAAGGCTCTCACAACAACGTAAAAAGTAGGAGCATGTTAGAGTTGTTGGAGCGACATTTAGATTATTTGCATTTACTATATATTCTACAGTGCAATCCACTAACAAACATAACTAATGTCAACACATTAATAAGACTTTGTACTGCTTCCTGAAGTCGAAATATTGACATAGATGAAAGAATAATTTCCTTTTTTTTTATTATCCAAATACAAAGGTATCCCGGCTCTAAATCTATTATGAACGATCGTTGACTTGGTAGATAGTTCTGCCTGTCGGTCACCAGGTGTCACTACCATGCAATTATCGCTGTTATTTCAAACTTCTATTGCTCATGCGAGCTGGCGACGTTATACTCTCTCATCCTTGTCGGTACCCTAAACATGTAGAAAAAATCGCACAAGTGTCACATTTATTACGCACAGTAAGAATTACAGGATGCACAACAACAAATTAGTGTATGATTCCAAAAGTACATTAAGTTGGAATATTGCGTGCTATGGTGTGTTGTGTTATAAACTGTGTATAAGGCTGCATCTCTACTTTGTATTTATCTCGCGAAGCTTGAAATATTAATACCATAGAAAAATAAGAGATTTCTTAGAGAAACTTTACTTTATGGCCCGCATTTTCCGCCAGGTATTGAAGAATATGTACGTTCTACATCACTTATTACTTTACCAATAATTGTTGCAGACACTTCTATAAATATCTAGCGAGAACCAGCAATCCATAAAGTGTTACGAAAAGCTAAATGTCAATGGTTACAATAAGCATGGTAGCACAAACAATAAAATAATATACAAAATGGTTACAAAAGAAGCTAAACGAATGTACTGCACTAAGAAATTAAATTTTGCTGTAAACAAATCAAAAACAGCTTGGAACGTAATAAATGCCGAAACAGGAAAACAACAAAAAGAATACGAAAATCTAAAAATTAAACTCCCAGACTGTAATACATACTCAAAAGACCCGCGTATTTCTCAGCTTTTCAACAAATATTTTACTAGTATTGCACCCAACACTTTGGATAGTCTTGACAAACCTATTGATTGTTGTAAGATGAATAGTCTTCCCATGACCGAAAACTCATTTTTTATTACTCCAACTACACCGGATAAAGTAATGTCAGTTTTAAGGAAAATGAAAAATAGGCACTCAACTGGCCTAGACGAAATTCCAATAATCGTGATTAAGCGATGCATTCATATAATAGAACCTGTACTATCACATATCGTAAACAGCTCAATACAACAGGGTATCTTTCCTGACAAGCTAAAATGATCGCTGGTAAAGCCATAATATAAAGATAACAAGTCACGTGTTGAAAATTATAGAACTATAACAATGCCCTCTGTTTATTCAAAAATCATAGAGACCGTAATTCTCCAGAAATTACAGTCATTTAACTGTCAACAATATCACAACAGCAGATCAGCGTAGCTTCATAAAAGGTAGATCAACAATTAAGGCCCTCAATGAATTTTGCAATAGTGTAATCTCAAACCTAGATAAAATGAATCATACTGTAGGTATTTTTTGTGACTTATCAAAAGCTTTTGACTGTATGAATCATGATATTTTGCTGAACAAATTAAAATGCTATGGCATACGAGGGATTGTTAATAAATGTTTTAAATCTTTCTTGATGGGAGAACACAGGTTATTGAGGTTACATATAAAAATCCTAACACAAATATGATTGAGAAAATACTTTCAGATCTCAAAGAAATAAATGTAGGGGTTCCCCAAGGCTCGGTTCTAAGCCCTTTCTCTTATGTACATCAACGATTTGCCAGTAAATGCAACGAACTGTAAAACTATTCTCTAAGCCGACACAAGTTTAATTGTTTCAGAGAAAGATTGAAACGTGATGCAGTCGAAACTAAATAATGTAATAGCAGAAATAGAAAAATGATTTTATATTAACAAGTTTAAGTTAAGCGTTAAAAAATGTATGTGTTTTAACATAAGACCTTCGCCATACATGACTACGCCAGATATAATCACCAAAAATTCAGTACGCGAATTCTTTGAAACTGAAATTTTAGGCATCTTTATTGACAATAAACTCACGTGGGAAGAACAAATAAATAAACTTGAAAATAGACTATCTCAAATTACCTACCTCATACGTTATCTAAATTTCATTTTAAACCAATCGACAATTCTATCATTTTATTATGCTATGGTATTGCGCTCTGGGGATCATCAACAGAACTTCTTAGAATTTTTGAGATTCAGAGAGAATTGTTAGGATAATTACTAACAGTCCTCATCGTGCTTCGAAATTGAATATTCTGACAGTCCCATGTATGTATGTATGTATGTATGTATGTATCTAGATAGATAGATAGATAGATAGATAGATATACACAGGGTGTCAGGTGAGGAAGTGTAAATATTGTGGAAGGCGATAGGGAATATCATTCTAAGCAAAAAAGTATATGTGAACATATGGCCCATTTCCGAGATAGGGGGAGGTACCTTTTCTGCCCATGAAACCTGCTGCGTTCCGCTTAAGTGCGTATAGCACACCCTGTAGGTCCTATAAAGACGCAAATCATAACCCATTCGATAGCGAATGAAGTAAGCTTTCCGATGGTACACATATTATTGCAAGTAAGACCAAAGTAACAGAGGAAAAAACGTAAAAAAAATCCCTCGAAAATTCCCTTCTATGAACAATTATCGCCTGTTACGGGGTGTCACTAGGACAACCAACACAACTGAGTGAATAGCACACTCTATGCCTAGGATGAAGGATTCACGTTGTTGCCATGTACAGAAGTAAGAAAACCCTCATAATGTAACTCTACTGTAATTGCAAGAATAGCTTATGTAAAAGAACAGTGTCATGCACATAGTCATGCATGCTACCTCAAGTGACAAAGTTTTGAATGCGTTTACAACATAATTATAGTTGAAAGCAAAAATCTGGAATAAACCATTGTAATTTAGAAACGGATTAAGAGAATGGGAAGATATCTTTGATAGAGGTACTGGAGGTAGAGACTCGTCTCATTTTGTGTAGCATCATTATGGCGGAAATTTTGAAGTTCGCCATCTTGGATTCACGTCAAAATTTTCAAATAGGAAGAGGAGCATGTAACATGTCTTTTGGGGTACCTTATCATCACAAACATAAATCTGATATTATTTTCAAGATATCTTTAATCATGTAAGAGTTATTACGTTTGAAAACGAAATACTCCGATGTCATGCTCTTATTTTATGTTTATTGTAGTTACGGACCACGGATTTGTAAGGATTTTGGAAGTCTTTTACTTAAATTACTTCCGTGAAACAAATTGCTAGAGAAGGTTAAATCTTTTGTTTCGCTATAGACTACAAATACGTTTCCATCAAGATGGTTCATATAACATTCTGGGTAAAAAAGTAAAATTATAAGATAACTCTGAAGAAATTCAAATATCCCTTACGTAGTAGTCTTATGATGAGCTTTCAATATTGTTTACTTCATAGTTTACTTTTGTCGCATTTAGAAAAAGATTGTCTGTGGGCCTTCACTATCTGCAAAAGAATTAGTTTCACTTCCCTTTCTGCTGCATTCTTTGTTACGTGGAGGAATCTAACTATTTTCTTTCCTTGAAGATAGTCATTGTTATTTGACCACGAAATCGGATACACTCAAGAACCTGTGTCTAAAAGAAAGGGGCGTTTTAAATCTGTCAAGGAAGAGTTGTGCGTTTTCAGTAACAAAATCACTTATTTCGCTTCTCTTCACAAGAATTTCCGTCGTAACACTACATACGTGTTAATGTACCTAACAGTTTCGCGGTTTCCCCTAACAGTTTTAATTCTTTCAACCACTTTTGTTTTTCCACTATGCTAACATTGTCGTCAAGAAATGTAACGCTACATTTTCCTCCGGCAAGTACCAAATGAGAAAATTTAGAAATGGCCACTTCAGATATTTCAGCATCTTTTTATCAAGAGGGTCACCGCAGAGAAGATTATAGGGTATAGTTGGAACTGATCATCATATTTTTGGGTGCATAGCTCCTCAAGGAGTTTCCTTTTGTCTGTCTGGAGCCATTTACCATGCATGGTGGATGGCAAAAGCAATCTATTGTTTGAAAATATTTTTCTTTTGCCAACAACTTTGTTTAATTAAGCAAGTAGAAACAGGTCCTCGGAAAGTATGTATTTTTCTAATAGTTGTCAAAACATCTTTTATTACATTAAAAATATTACCATTGGTTTGTGTTCTAACCACTAACATAATCAACAATGATAATATACGAATGAATAACGACAAAGTTTGGTTATTTAATGCTTTAAGCTTGATGATTCGGAAGGCCACCATCACAATCACTGCAAGACCGTGATCATCAAATATGTCTTCGAAATCATTGGAAAGGTCTGTATGAACTGCTTTCTCATTTGCCGCCAAACACATTAACAGGCCATCAGAACCTCCTACCTCTTCCATCTCCATGTATGGTCCAACTCCTTCAGGAAACATTTCATCCGCTACAACGGTAGGCTTCATGTTAGCGGTTACCTGCTTATAATTATGGAAAGTGACAAATGTTCCGTCAAATAAATCAAAATTACAGTAGGAATATCTCATCTAATTCCTTGCGTTTGTGTATGGCTCCCTGGATTGAAGCTACATTACCTCTTTGAATTGCCATGCTTATTCTTTGGATAAGAAAGGTGCTTGCTCTATCATCATCAGATGATTGTGTGATACGCTTACCTATTTCTTTTATGAAGTTCAGGCCTTCTTTTCCCCATGAACCACTGGATTCGATAGCAATGGGTATGAAATGTTACTTCTGTGTAAGATTATTATATTTTCTTCTTTTTTCCGCTTCTTTTCGACTGGCGATATTTGCCGCCTGGATTGAGGAAAAAGAGAGGTTGCAAGGAGCGAACGTGTCTGAGCAAGTGAAGTCCCAAAATAATGGTTTGCCTGTCTTCCAGGGTAACAGACTCATCCCATCTGGTCTTTTACCGTCTGTTCTGCTACCTACAATAGGTTCTCGTCCTGCAGGAATGTCAGCTGAGATTAGTGCTCTCAATATAATGTCATTAACATTCGAGTGACGAGGATGCCTACCTGCGCTCTTTGAACAAGAAATGCCATGTAATCCTTTTTTATTTACTTCTGTTTTACATGCCTGACATTTGTGACTTTCACGAATATCTGCACCCAGGCGAATTCCAACTGCTATTCCAATTCCAACTGAGGGGGCGAAGGTAGAGCTTTGAGTCAAGCACCTGCTTCGAAGGAAGACGCGGCAATTATTCTGGCTTTGTCTTCTAAGTTTTCTGCAGTCTGGAGTAAGAACGAGAGGTGTGATTTGATAATGGGTTCATCCCATGTAAATTGCTTTGATTTGCTTTTTTCTAATACAGTTATATGTGTAAGATTGTCTAAATGTGATCAAGCATCCTATTCACCATTGCAAGATCCGCAATTTTGAAAGGTTTGCATGGTTATAGTCAAATATATACTGATTATTTGAAGTGGCTCATGTCTAGTACCTCACGGAGGAACATGTAGCGTGCCATGTTTGACGACGATGTTAACATAGTGGAAAAACAAAAATGGTTGAAAGAATTAAAACTGTTAGGGGAAACCGCGAAACATCAAAAACGCTTGACGTGCAGTGTTACGATGGAAATTCTTGTGAAGAGAAGCCAAATAAGTGATTTTGTTACAGAAAACGCACACCTCTTCATTGACAGATTTAAAATACCCAAAGGGTTTCTTGAATGTATCCGATTCCGTGGTCAAATAACAATGACTATATTCAAGGAAAGAAAATACTTAAATTCCTCCACGTAACAAAGGATGCAGCAGAAAGAGAAGTGAAACTAATTCTTTTGCAGATAGTGAAGGCCCACAGACAATCTTTTCCTAAATGCGACAAAAGTAAACTATGAAGTAAACAATATTGAAAACTCATCATAAGGCTACTACGTAAGGGATATTTGAATTTCTTCAGAGTTATCTTATAATTTTACTTTCCCCAGAATGTTATATGAACCATCTTGATGGAAAAGTATTTGTAGTCTATAGCGAAACAAAATATTTAACGTTCTCTAGCAGTTTGTTTCACGGAAGTAATTTCAGTAAAAGACTTCCATAATCCTTAAAAATCCGTGGTCCGTAACTACAATAAACAAAATAACAGCATGACATCGGAATATTTCGTTTTCAAATGTAATAACTCTTACATGATTAAAGATATCTTGAAAATAATATCAGATTCATGTTTGTGATGAAAAGCTACCCCAAAAAGACGTCATATGAACCTATTCCTATTTGAAAATTTTGACCTGAATCCAAGATGGCGGACTTCAAAATGGTCGTTATGATGATGCTACACAAATGAGTCTCTACCTCCGGTACCTCTATCAAAGATATCTTCCCATTCTCTTAATCCGTTTCTAACTTAAAATTAAATTCCAGATTTTTGCCACGATACTATATATTGTAAAAATATTTATAACTTTAGGTCACTTGAGGCACCATTTAATATTATTCAATTGAGCTAATTTTCCATCGCATGGAAGAAAGAACGGAGGGGCTCAATTGTTTTATACACACAGGTTAATTCTCCCGATTACATTTCTTAACCAATACTGTAGACAACCTCGCTGATATGCGAGGATCCAAGATGGCCAATCTTTGTCTATGCATCTCTGTTCTTTATGAATAACATGTTTATTCTTTTTAGGCTTCAGTAGCAGCCTTATAACAATGAATTTAAGGCGTCCGTCAGTCAGTCTCTTGACAACTTTCAAGTCATGGTTCAAAAAGTCTTGGCAAGTCTTGAGTTCAAAGCTGCCTAGATCATCTGGACCGGTCCATCGACAACATACAACACAGAAAATTTAAGAACTACGATAGTGGTTGATGTGTAGTTCGAAAGGCTTACGCGAAACATTTACAACGACATAGATCATTTAAAGTGGACGCTCGAAGCCTGGCGATAGCACATGTGCACAGTCCATCGACTAGACCTTGCCTGACTTGTTTAACATTTATCACTTGGTTTTGTATATTTCACAGCGAAGTATATAATCATATGGTGGAGTATGCAAGCATGTTATACAAAATGAATAAAAATTCGCTCCCATGGAGACTTATCATGTTACTCCCTGGTAAATTCTGAGGCATCAACTCTCTTTGCAGTATTTTCCTACGATGAATTAAGAGGAAGTTTTCGAGTAATTAAGGGGAAGTATAGTTAATGCAACTGCCCTGTACGTGTTTAACACTTGATAGACCAGAGGGAAAGCTCCTGGCAGTGTGACAGTAGATGAAGCTACACACTACCCTCCTACAAAATCTCAGATGTGCATCTTAATTGATTTATAATTACATAGGAAGCAATTTGTAGACTTAAACTGTTGTCTTACGATACGATACTGAAGTAAGGTCTGATAATTGGAAGGCAGGCAACCTATAGTCTCCCTGTTACATAGTCGGAGAAGTCTCGTTGTAAGACGATTAGATGTTATACACTTTACATTGTTACCAACCAACAAAATTTTTCCTTTAATTAACTGACACGAAAACATCCAATGTTAAAAATTCAGATCGTGACCAAACTTTAGAAAAAAAACCTACTTTGTTTCTAGAACCTTCCTTCAGTAAGAGTAGTAGAAGCATTATTGTAAACGTTCCTTCCAGCAGCTCTGGTGGTACAAAAGCTAGAGCGTTAGCTTACGCTAGGAAAGGTCTGAGGTTTAAACCCTTGTCGCGACGTATTTTCCCATTTTTAATTTTCTGCAGCATCTGTGCAAACGTTGTCTATTACAATATGCTTTTGACATGTAAAGTGAATGTTATTGTTTTATATTGTTTTTATTGTTTTTTTCATTTGTATTTTTCATTTTGCACCATTTATTTAAAATCTGCTAACTGCCCTAGAACAAATGTGTTCACATAAAGAACAGAAATCGTATGAAAATAAGAATAAACAAACGGTTACATTGCAATTACCGAGTCAACAACAAGAATAATCCCCTGTGTGTAATAAAACAGTTTATTGATAGTTATTATCATACTGTTTCTGTTCTGTATGTAAAACCACATTTGTTTCAGGTAAATTAGTAGATTTTAAATAAATAATGCAAAAATAAAAATAAAAATACAAAAGGTAACAATAAATACCATTTTACCTGTTGAAATCATATTAAAGAACATAACATTTACACAGGTACTACAGAAATGGTAAAAAAGAAAATATCGTCGCGACAGGACTCGAACCCTGGACCTCTCGCACTTCAAGCTAACGCTCAGATGAGAATTAAAATAGTAAAAACGGTGTAAGTCGTCAACATAAGACACGTCACTTGGCTTCTTACGTAACACGTGCACTGTAAATACAACGGCGAAACAACCGATTACAAGCCTCTATCGTGGTGCAGTGGTAAGACGTTGCCTTACGAAATGAAAGATCCGCGTTCGAATCCAGCCGGGCGGCAAGATTCTTTTATTTCAATATATTTTTATATGTTCATATTTATTATTAATAATTGCTTGAGGCTACTGAAAGCTAGTATGTATATAAATAAATCTGGGCTGGATGCACACGAGCGAAGCGATGTGTGGAAGGGGAACATGGTGCGTTCGAAGCTGGGCGGCGTCAACCGCGAGGGGCGCAGCCCCCGCTTAGCGGAGGGCATACGTAAAACTGTTGTTAATATTCTATTCCACCTAAAAAATTCTATTTCGTTGAGCTGTCTTTACACTTAAAATTCATTTTATCTTATCACCAATCCCTGTGCTCAACTGATGACGACTTCCGCCCATTCTACTATCTTAATCTTCGTGTCTAACGCTCTACCTCTTGCTCCATCAGAGATACTTGAACCAATATTTACAGTAATGCTTCTACTACTTTCTGTACGTCAGATTTTGCTCTTTATCATTTTCTCCTTTAGTACTGAACTGCAGGTTCTAGAAAATATATTGTAGGTTTTTTGTTAGATACCGTACTTTATCGATATACAAAGTTTGGTTACGATCTGAGTTTCTGGCATCTGGATGTTTGGGTGTGAGTATCCTAAGAACATTTTGAAGAGAGTAATCTTGCTTAGAATTAACCAAGGAATAACATGTCATTCTCAGTGGACGCGATTGCCACTTAACTTGTACTGAGATTCAGGATCTGGATATTTCTGAGATAATTTCACAATACAAGCTCAATAGAAGTCCAATTTTCATAAATTTCATATTTGCAGGGTAGGGAAAAAAACAAGAAATATCACAAAAATGCTTTACTGAGAATAATATTTTAATGTTGAAAATCTCCTAAGACACGTTCGCCACTCCTTTTGCCGCTGTTTGCATGGACAGTTCTATGTTTCAGCACGAAAGGAATATTCCGTTCAATAGAAGGACGTTTCGCCAACAGAAAGGGCACAGAACCCGAAAAGACCCGAAAATGGGAATTCCTTATTTTCCTTTTACCCTTAATTTATATTTTCCGAAGAGAATTCAGTTTGATTTTGAGGGGGAAAGTCCAAAATGTAATATAAGGCAAACTAAAAGGAACGTATGATGAATCTCATTTCCCTTCAAGTTAAGATCTCTATACTCTAAAACTATGTGAATATGATTCTAAAGTAGAAAACATTTCACATATGGAATATAAGATGATGGCTTGGATTCTGAAATACGAGATAGCTGCAGCACCAAAACTCCTATTTTTTGTAGAATTTTCTTGTTTCATGGTTCCATATGGCGCTGAATTCGATTGAATAATAGAAAACAGAGTTGATTTTAACAATCTACAATAGTGCTATATCGAAAGCCAAGATGGCGGCAGCTCTAAATATATTTATTTATAAGTATATAAAAATATTTACAGGCATTGCCGACTACGATTAAATCACGTTTGCTAGGCGTTGATATATTTCTGAAGTTCAGATTGATTGAATAAAAGTTATTGAAAACACAAAAGTAGCCATCATTATCTCAATTTCATTGTATCCTCCTACTCTTGATTTATTTCTATTCTATAAGCTCACATTATACTCCAATGCATTACTCACCAGCGAAATTTTACAATGTTGTCGAGGTCTTTCGTTTAAAATTAATTTCTTTAAAGTCCATATCACGAATCTGAAATAGTTTCTGTTAAGAAATATTGAAAGGTCTTAGTTTTCATTTTCGCTGTGATTTCCGTACACGCGCAGAAATGTAAAAGCTCTTTCTTATCGTAACAATAATGCTGGTCAAGTATTTGCTGCCGCCATGTTGATCGCTTACATCACAGAAATATAATAACTTCCTTCTAATGTTTTACAGTTAAAGCTTCCTTCATTTCTATTCCTATTTTACTACAAATCATTCTGGTTAAAAAAAAAACTCGTAAAAAAGACTCTCTTCAACTTCAGCCACCCAGAATTATGATAACGAAAAACATTTACTGAAGTGTCATAGAGGAATTACACTAGTTATATCTATAAACATGGTTATCCTTACTTAAAATATAGTTTATTTTTAAATCAGACGTTTTGCATTATGCCAACTGGAAATTGTCAGAAGTCTGGGGAATTAACCAGTTATAAGAACAACTTTTTAATTTCATCTTCTATATCACTATCTGTGAAAACTCACAACTACTAAAATAATAATAATAATACAACAGAATAATCTAGAAACCTGTAGGCATTTTACACTTTTGCCTTTCGTGATCTAAATCAAGGGTTAGACAATTGTATAAGATGAAAGTAACATTTATAGATATAACGTTCTGATACGTATTGGGAATTCGAAGTTTAATGTGCATGACTAATTTTAAATATGAGGGGTTCCATAGTCTAGTGGTTAGAGCGTTGGACTCTTCCCGCGTGGTCCCGGGTTTAATTCCCGGATGGAGTCCCAGTTTCAGCGTTCACCTAGCGTCGTGAGGTAAACTGGGGAGTCACGTCAATAAAGACGTGCGACGGCCACGCGGTCTAGAAAGCCCCAAATTTCGCCTGCTAGTGGACAGGTAGTGCGCAGTATTGACCACACTGCCGTCACTCAGGTAGACGCAGTTCCACCAACCCCAGACAGATGGCGTTGGTGCAGGATCAGGACCTATCGTGATTACTGTTATTATTAATTTTAAATGTGTTGGATTTTCATATTAGAAGTGCAACTGTTATCGATCATATTAGAAGTGCAACATGCATTCATAGGACCTGTTGCTAAACCTTAAATGTAAATAGTTTTGAGCCCATGTTTACTGTTTTCGAATTTAATACACAACACTTACAGTTTTCTGAGTGTCTACTCTTAATGTAAAAAAGACCACTCAGTAATGAAAGAATACAAAAAAAAAGATATTCGCAAACTACAAAAACAAATAATCTTGTTTTATATCAGAAAATCTAAAAAAAGTGTATTTTAGGGATGGGTGGAGATTAGAACTGAGGACCCTTAATACCCCAAGTCCAAAGCCTATTCACTGCACCATTTGTTTTATTATTTTTTATTATTATTAATACATCAAACAAAATTCACCATGAAAGAGGGGCATAGCTTTCAATGAATTTCTGATGTCTATCTACATATCTGAACCAAACACTCATATCAAATTTAATAAACACTAATGACAATATGAATTCACCAGATCAAGGAAACATTCAATATAACGCCCGATCATAACAGGCAAAAAAGCTCTTTGGATTTTTTCTTTATAATTATACAATTTTTGTCTTAATAGCAAAATATACCATTCGGCGTCGGTCATTTCCTTTTCATATCTCAAACTCTATATATCCTCAGCAATTGCAACGTACAGGCGCAAAAATCCGATTATGAAATTGCATCATATTATTATTATTTATTTATTTTTTTTTTCAAAATTACTGATTGTGGTGCCACTCTCAACACTCGACCTGTTTAAATTTATTTCAGATATCTATCATGTAATGACACTCTATAAGTTTGTGATACAGGGATTCGTGGCCCATTTTTCACAATGGTCACTACAAATAATTTGTTTATTTTTAAAATTAACTCCATATGACTCAATATTATATATCTGGAGAACAATCTGGTGGTGTAAAATAGAGTTATCCTTTATACTCTCTAGATTAAGATATTTATTTTAGTCACCATTATTAAGTGCGTATTTATTGACGATTAAAGTATATTGAGACCTATAATATTGATAGAAGCGTGAAATCATGTAAATTTATCTTAGCTGCAACCGTATATGCAAAATCAAGAATTATACAACAAAATATTTTCATCGGCCCCCAAATTTTACACCCATCAATGGGACACTGGTCCGCAAAACACCGAATAGCCAAAATAAAGGCACCATAAGATATAGTGGGGGTCGTATTACATAACACTTGAATAAATCTGTGAGCGAGAAGTGCTCGGGCTTGAGTTTGTACATCCTTGAGATTTACCTCTCCATTTTTAACAGGTTCATACAGTATATAACGGGGAGTCCTGATTGTTTGTAAACGCCACATAAGATATCCTATCTTCCGATTAATAGTAACCCAACACCGAGAGGAGAAGGGCAATATTTGACTTACATTATACAGTTTACTTAATACAAAAACGTTCAGAAATCTAGCTCTATCCAAAATAGATATTAAATACTGATTATATATTTTGAAATCTCGAGAAAGCGTTATCAACAGTCTGTTTTCCGCTGCTTGGATAGTTATGATATCTGAAAACCATTGAATAAAATGAATAGTAAGTTGGCTCTTAATAGTGCAGATTTGGCCTGCACATTTATCTTACTATTTAAATCCAGAGCACAAGTTTTCGCTGGATTTAGTTCAATACCCGAATCACATTAAAACTTCTCCGCTAATTGAAAGATTTTTTTATATTTCTGGTCTGTTTGGATGACATACCTGACGTCATCAGCATAAGCTATCACTCTAAATGCATGATTAATCATCTTGACACCACTCAAACCTTTTTAACATGCTGTAATATAAGGTACCATTATTATAGAGAAGATGACTGGTGCCATAGAACAGCATTGGAGAATGTCTTTTGAATATCGATTGGTTCACATAAGTGCCCATTAATCGATAAATTCACCTTAGTTGAATTATATATTTTGTTTTAATAAAATCAATGAAAGTTAGGGGAAAATTCATAAATTCCACAAGTAGGCATCCTGCACATAGTCAAAAGGTCCTACAATAATCCGTTTTAGGAGCCTGAGGGTGGTGGTGGAATATTTCCATTGTTTGAGTGTACAATAATAAATCTCTTATGTTCATTGAATGTATATAACTTGCAGGCCCACCTTTAGTACCACTTTGGCAAGGATGCAAAATCTAACCTAAAAGTGATAACTTTTAAAGAAATCTTAGCATCACAATTTTGTAAATGTATGAGTCGACACCAATCTAGAGAAGCTATTTGAGGATTTTTCTTTATCAATATACCCACCGAAGTAAACATATTCGTGATATGCGTCTTGGCCAAAAGGAATTAAAAACCGGAAGCAGTTCGCGCGAGACTCTTAATTTTTATATACCACATACAATACATACCATCTCAACCCACCGAGGGTACATTTAAGGACTGTAAAGCAGACTGAACTTCCGGTATAAAGGCCTAGTTAGCAAATTTCCATCTGAAGCTCCAATGGTTGTTAAATGGGAAAGTTCTAAAGATTTTAATATACTTACCGTTGACATAGTTTCTTGTGTAAAGGTTTTTACATATTGGTCACGAATTCCTTTATAAATTTCTTAGTTATAAAATTTATTGTCTTCTCCGTCACAAAAAGAGTTAATGAACTTTGGTTCCCTGCGTTTATTGTCGCGCAATACCATGTCTAAATTAGTAACCTCATAAATGTATTTATATAGCACATTTGTCTTTTTTAATCCTACAACGCTTTTGTTGTGAAGTAATTTTATTTTATTTTCTGTAGGTCGAACAGAAGGTAGCCAACCGCTATCTTCAGTCGCTTTCTTATTGTATGCTTGGAGTAATTCCGTATGAGCTAACATGTCTTTTTGATATTTGTAATACTGTGGACAAACTTTTTGTATTCAAAGCGGAAGAACTTTTTCTACGCTCCCACAACCTTACAGAACCACCTACCACGATGTGGAAGGTATCTACTTCCTCCCATAGATCTTGCATAAGGGAGTTAAATATATATATATATATATATTTTAACCGCATTTAGACGCCAAAAGTAATTTCTCTTTAAGTGCAACGATGTTTCATATTTGATATTAATACTTAAAAATTCATGATCGCTGATAGCCAATTTTCGCACTCTGATTCTACACAGATATGAGGTTAGTTCCTGACACACAAAAATATAATCGAGGCAACTTTTACAATTGTTACTAATATACGTAAATAATTCGATAGAAGGAAAAAAGAAATTCCATACTTCACATAACTTGAACGACTCTACAATTTGTTGAAAATGAACACTATAATTTTATTTGGATGTTGATCTATTTTGTTGATATATAGAAATCATGTCCCCCAAGATTTCTATATATCTATCAGCCATAAGGCTGCGATTTCAAGCTTGACAAATAAATCACAATATTTTGAAATAAAGATCTTCGTTCCTTTTATATTTTTTTTCCACTGTATTGATACACATTTACATACAATCCGGCAACTTTTATTACAAACATTATGCCATCTGTGCATATATACTTTTCTTGATATAAATGTCAGATCTTAATATGAAAGCTTATCAAGACTATAATTCTGAATATAATTATAATTCGGAATAGAAAGGGCAGTATTTGCGATCTCCTGCAGACCCAAGATATATGCACTGAGACATCCCTTAAACTCTGCTCAAAGTCGAACAAGTTAAAGGACTATATCCCCTGCATATATTAAAGAAAGCAATCTTGAGATTGAAACTCGGCATACTTTTAGAGCCGCTTCTGTTCGCGCATGTCGTCTTTTGATTGATCAGTACAATCATAAAGGATAGACCCAAGAACTAAATTTAAACATTCCATCCTGGAAAGACTCGTTTTAATCTGGGTTATGTTCGAAAATGCAAAGGTAAAAAAATTATATCGTCTCGTCCACTTGCTGTAAACGTAACACAAAACACAATACGTTATTATTACTTCACTGACTAGATAATTATACTTGTACGCCACATACACTTTTTTTAATTAGCAGCAAACGCGAATAAAGTGGCCTATTAGCAATTATTATTCACATGAACTGTGACCACAAGATAGGGCGGATGGCGGGTGCGCGACTACACCGAACTCATTCCCTACTGAAATAATCTGTCTTAGTAACTGGTTTCCTAAAACCATATTACTAAATTTTACTCTCCTTCTCTTGATGTTTTCACTTTTGTATTAATTTTTCTAAATAATTTTGAGAGTATAGTTCCATATCTGCTCTGCTACTAGTAATAAATTTAACAAAAGACACAATACAATAATGTCGCATTCCTCACAACATACAGTTTCAAGAAAAAAATAATAGCACAAAAAAACAAGTGCAGTAACTATAACCACTAGGTAGGGCGGGCGGTTGTCGTATCACGAGATCGTTGTGGTATAACATATTGATAAGCATTCATTTATGCGCCGTTGATTGACAGTCTTCACTTTGAAAGTTAAAAAAGATATTGTATTTTTCTCTCTCTCTCTCCATTTCGGGGAATATAATAGATTTTGTCATATGATTATACAGCGCATGCATTATGTCTGTAACCTTCGTTTGCGTAATGTTTCATTTGAGTAAACAGATAGTACTAAAGATATGGACTGATTCGCAGAGCGAAAACAATTTCCCTTCTTTTCCTCTAAATTTCTCTGCGAAATTCATTACGTTGCCCAATTTCTGAGTTTTTGACTTAAAAATTTTTCGACAATTTCTCAATATTTATTTTTTCTTTCTAGTTTCGTAAAATATTAATATTTTTGTGGCACAATTTCAGGAATTATTCGTTTTTACCTACTTTACAAGCATAACAATCAAGCGAGCGCCGGAATCCAAGGAGAAAAATATTCTCAAAAATTGTCAAATAAAGAAATGCGAAAAGAATTGTTGAGCATGAGCATACCAACCATTTGGGGCTAACGCAAAAAGACAGACAGAATGACAGACACATTTTTCGATCATTTGTGAAAATTCTGTGATTCAGGTGAAAAAAAAGACATGAATTTTGATTTCCTTCATCAACTGTGCGGTGGGATACACCGTTTGAAATGTACTGTAACATAGATTAAGATTCCGCAAGTTTCGACTGGCTATATGCTCTGGGGATCATCAGAAATGTAATTTTTTAATTTTTTTCGAACCGCCCTAGGGGGCCCCAGGGAGATCCTACCAATACTTTTCTCTGTGTGTCTTATGGTAAAGAGCTTTCAAATGCAAGTTCAAGCATCAAATCGGGCTTATAGTTGGCTAGACCCGAAATTAGCTCTAGGCCCTATATGTGTATGTGTCGCTAACAGACTCGTTTGTGAGGGCCACTCGAAGTACTACCGTTCTTCATAATTATCTATTCGTACCAGTTTTATGTATATTAACTTGACGAAACCGATTACAATTGTAAAATTGTTCAAAGGTGAATAAATTAACATTTATAGTTACATATTGTTAAAGATACTGGACAAATGACAAGCAATAATTGAGATTCCCATAACATAATTGAGTACAGTGTTTCTTTCAGGCACCTCTTCCGGGGCTGCTCCGCACCCCCGGAGGAAATGTACCGCTCCCCGGCCAAAATTGTGGTTTACTATTTATCCTACTATTGTAATGCTAATTGTACAAGTAACCGCCTCCCGGTTCTCTGAAATGCCCCCCCCCGGGAGAAATTTTCTCAATGAAAGCCTGACTGCGTAGGCGCATGACGTCATTTCTAAATTCCTCAACTAAAATATACAGTGTCAAAATCTCATATAGTTCATTTGATAACCATTTACATGTATTATTGGGGCCGCATTCCAAAATTTCATTATTGCTTGTAATTTGTCCAGTATCTTTCCAAATATGAAAACTCACACACACACGCAACGTAGGTACGAAAACCTCTTAAAATTCCAAAGTCGGTAATAAATAAACACCTCTCACACACACCTTTAAAATAGTTATTTTTTATGTTAGTATACAAAGACATAATAACCTTCTTGTTAATCTGAAAGTGGAATGATGATGTATGATGCATTTTTACATGTGATTAGTATTGTAACTTGTTGCATATGCACGCACACACCATTCAATCTTTACCTGCAATTTTATGGAAATTCCAAATAAAACTGACTCTATTTGCCTCGTTTTCACATTGCTTGAAATGGAGACGCATTCAATAAGAAACTTGTACAAGAAAAAGCATCATTATACGCTTCGTGTAAAATGCTGATTTCGTGGTTCATTTAGTTCTGTATCAATTTTTTTTAAAATCAATTTCAACCTTTTGTACATCCTATAATAAGTGTTTTGGTACCTACTTGAGTGTGTCTCCTTAACTAGTGGTAAAAAAGTAAACACACTTTTAATGTCAATATACAGTAAGTGGATATAATGCGTATGTCGTTCTTTATTAACTAAACAAAGTAAGTTGGAGCTCTCAGTGTACTAAATCCGAAATTGTGATCTTTAAACCTACAATAATTTATGCCTTATCATTTTTATTCACCTAGGTTTCTTATAGCTTTCCTCTGGCATAATCACAGCAAAACTTCTCAGCTCCAAGAAAAGTATGGGGTCCTACATGGTGCACTTAATATAAATGTAAGCTGTGAAAAATTATATAATTTTACCAAAACGATATATTCAACCAGTTATAACCAAAAAATAAACAAGTCACTTCTAAGGTAAGTGTAGAATTAGTGTGAAGAAATAGTAGTACAACGGTGTATGATAGCACAGTATGGAATAAATTTTAAATATAAAGAACGTATCACATTTAAGTGCAAGAAGTTAAGACAGGTTCGTGGCATAAGCCTATTTACGTCAAATTTATGCTTTCAGAAATGTCAATTTTGTCAAAATCATCTATTAAACCAATTATTGGTAAATAATTATAGTAAAAATAATAATTAAAAAATAGTCTTCTATGAGGTAAGATTAGCATCTATGTGTCTATGTATGCTATCTATGGTATCTTTTATCTATTTTTAAATACTTGTCAACTCTATTTTTCCACAACAAAATTTTATATTTTATGTGTTGACAAATGCAATACTTACTTGCTGTATGCTAATCTGCAAGCTCAAAATTATGAAATAGAACTGTGGAGAAATAGTAGCAGCACAAGGGTGCATGATAGCAGAGAACGTAATATTATACATCTTAACCACGTATCTAGTGATGTACAGGCCGGGAGGGGGGAAGGGGACCGGCAATTTTCGAAAAAATATAAAACTTGTAGAAAGTTTCATGAGGCAAAAAACACTGGTTTTACTGACAATTTTATTTCTGTGATCACAAATATTCGCTACTTACCAAACCAGATGTAAGGTTTGCACCAACTTTTTCACGAATGTATCTGAAATTTCTTACAACTTCCTTAAGATTCGTAAATTCTTAAGGCTGAATCCAAGAGCGAGTTTTCCCGCCTTTTTCGTTTTCCGTCCCAAAAGTGTCTGCACACAATCCTGCTCTTACTACTAGCATGTAATTAAAACTAATTATAGTCAAGATTGAAGAACGAAACGAACTTTGGTCCGTGAAAGTTATTTTTGGTTTTCCTGTAGGCCTACTGAAATTTGAATACTTGACGAAAAACGAAAAAGGCGGGAAAACCCACTTGGATTGAGCCTTCCAGTATATAACAAGAATTCAGTTAACATTTAATTTTACAAAAATAAAACGATAGTAATTTACTTCACAATAGTAAAGAGATACGAATGCATTTTATTTTCTGGAATACTGGGCTAATGAATAGAATGACAGAATTCAGCAAATAAAATGAAGTTTCATACAGGGCATACAAAATTATATTCCTTGATAGTTAATCTTAATACTAGGGATGAACCGGGATACACTAACCGGGACAAAAAGACTGGAAACTTGGGCCGGGAACTCGAATTTTCTTTCCACGAGGCCAAAAAAAAAAATGGATGTACTGGTATTGACGAAATTGGTTATAGGCCTATTGGTCTTTTATCACAAAAATTAAGTACCTAGTACATCTTACGCATTTCTCGTTTCAATTTAGTAAAATTAAATTTATTTACGCTAAAATTATGTATAACCATAGATATAATAATTATATAGACTTATAACGCTTACCTTTTTCGTCTGCGTTAAACTCAATGGGTTTTTGCTTAAGAGCACGTGCTTTGAAACATGCCGTTTGGTGGCTCGCGTGGATACTGCAAGTTTTTTTTTTTATTATTATTAGAACCATTCGATCTGGCAGTGCCGCATTTAGAAATTTTCGTATGGGTCAAAGTTAAATTTTGCCGCCCTTTGCATCGTTTTTAGCCAAACAATACAACTACAGGCTCGACGGCCACAATATTGTCTGGCATCACGTAGTATTCTTGTGTTATCTTCTCTGAGCCTGTCGTGGCATCGCTATTACTAAACAAGTCTCATTATGAATAAGAGTAACTGGTTGCAAGAGTAAAATGATAGTATTAGGAGACAGCCATAGTAGAGGATTAGTTGCCACAATAAAAGAGGCACAAGATAATTATAATGTAGAAAGTTTTACAAAGTCAGAGGCACCGATGAGTGAGGTTCTGAAATGTGTAGACACGTTATGTAACGAATTAAATAACCAAGATGTGGTGGTAATTATAGGCGGATCAAATGACATTGTTAAGAATGAAACTGGTAAAGCTATATTTGCATTAAAAACATTTATTGAATCTTTCTCACACAAATGTAGTTGCATCAACTATTCCACACAGGCATGACTTAATGTCAGGATCGATTGTAAATAAAGAAGTAGGAAGGGCAAATACCAAGATAATAGCAACATGCCAACGTTTTGATAATGTAAATGTACTTGATATGGCAACAATTGAAAGACGGTTTTTCACAAGACACGGTCAACATTTAAACGCAAAAGGTAAGAAAAGTGTAGCTGAAGCTTTATGTTCACTTGTAAAAACTAAAATAAGTAAAGAAGCCATCCTGTTACATCCTCCTGAATTACAATCATGCAGTGACTTGCCAGTAGACAAAGAAATCATAAAAGAAAAGACACACAAAGTAACCCAAATGGCACTAGCAGTAAGGTGTCCTTTCGAAAGTACCCAAGTTTCATCCATAATGAACGAATGAGTTGAAAGTACAAGGGAAAGAAAAGGTAACACATCAGGGTACAAAGGAACTACGTAAATCACACAGAGAAAGGAAGCCATCTACAATGTATAGAGAAAGTTTTTTATGGTAGATTCTTTTACAGTATTTCACCAAAATGTGCAAGGTTTATCTATAAACAAACAACTATCACTTAAGGTCCTATTACAAAATGATTTACATAATGTAAAAGTCTTATGTTTGACAGAACATTGGGCAAGTGAAGAAAATATGAATTTTATAACTATATCTAACTTTCAGTGTAAAACATACTACTGCAGATCCGTAATGAGAAAAGGAGGGTCTTGCATATTTATTAGATCAGGTATCAAAACAAGAGAAGTAGCTACTAAAGTTTGCCCATTTAAATCAAGAAAAACATTTTGAAAGTTGTATTTTAGAAATTCCAGATGTAAACTTAGTTATAATATGTATCTATCGAAACCCGGATAGCATCATAAATATATTTCTAAGAAAATTAGATCATATTGTAGAACACTATAATAGTACTAAATACACACCTGTTGTAGTGGGGGACCTAAATATTAATTTCAAAACACAAGCAGTAAACTCAGAGTCAAATATTTTATTCAAAACATACAATCTAAAAACAACCATATTTATGCCTACTAGAATCACTAAAAACTCCAGCTCAACAATCGATCAAATATTAATTAACACTGATCTCTTACCTTTTCAATCTCTAGTTATAAATAAAGGGTTTTCTGATCACGAAGCCCAACTAGTTACTCAGGGTAATATAAAAATTTCTCCAAAAGGTGTAGAGCAAAAAAAAAATTAAAATTGTGCGGGACCTAAGTAATGAAAATGTTAATTATTTCAACTACTTTCTAAGAAAAGAGACTTGGGATGATATCTATATAAATGAAAATGTAAACAATATATATGATGTTTTCTTAGATACTATTTGCTATAATTTCGAAAGGGCTTTTACAAAAAAGAGAATTTTAAAAAAGAGAAGGCCAGCATGGATTACATCAGAAGTTAAGAAAGCATAAACTCAATGTATACTTCTGAAAATAAAGAAAAGACAGGGATAACAGCAAGCTGAGTTAAAATTTAGAGAGCACAGAAAACTATATAAGAAATTTCTGAAAAATTCTAGACAAAGTTATTACAATCAGAAAATTCAAAATTCAAAAAATAAAACCAAAGAGATGTATAATATTGTTAAAAATGAATTGAATCTTACGAAGAGTACGTTCAATACGATTACCTTAAATCATAAAGGTCATCAGATAGTAAAGCCAATTGACATTGCAAAAACATTTAAAGATTATTTTTTAAGTGTAATCTCTAACCATATTAAGTCTCCTAACTTACTAACACATGAAATTGATAAAATTAAGATAAGTCAATGCGATGAAACAATTTTTCTTCAACCTGTAACGAAGATAGAATTGTAAAATATTGTAACAGAATTAAAACCCTCTAATTCCTCAAGTATAGATAACATATCAAATAATTTATTCAAGAAATGATGTAAAAATATTATAGATCCATTATGTTGCCTTGCCAACAGATCTCTCGAAAGTGGTAATTTTCCAAAGAAGTTAAAATTTGCTAAACTTAAACCAATACACAAGAAAGGATCACGTGAAAACGTTAAAAATTACAGACCTATATCACTGTTACCTGTAATCAGTAAAATACTAGAAAAAATAATGTATAAAAGGGTTGTTAACTTCTTTGATACTTATAACATTATTTCTAATGCTCAACATGGTTTTCTAAAAGGGAAATCTACAGAAACAGCAATATGCCAATTTACTGGAAAAATCTTAGAGCTTTTGGATAACAAATTTCTTTGTCTAGGCTTATTCCTTGACTTAACGAAGGCTTTTGACGTAGTACAACACAATATCTTGCTTAAGAAAATGCATAATTATGGAATAAGGGGAATAGCATACAATTGGTTCAAATCGTATCTAACTGGGAGAAAACAAGCAGTTGAAATATCTTATATAAATAATAACACTATAGAAACATGCTTATCAGATGAAAAAGAAATTAAATATGGAGTTCCTCAAGGGTCTGTACTGGGTCCCTTGTTATTTCTTGTATATATTAATGATCTTCCTTTAAATATAAACGCAACCAATACAACATTATTTGCAGATGATACGTCTGTATTAATATGTGGTAAAGATGAAGACTCGCTTTATAGTAATAGTAAAAAGCCATAAGAAGATTATCACTATGACTTAAAAGAAATGGCTTAATATTAAATGCTGATAAAACGCATGCGTTGTTATTTCAGATCAACAGAAATATTACACCACAGTTTACACTGTCGGTTCATAACAAAAACATAAGTTTTGTGAATAGTAACGTATTTTTGGGACTAACACTAGACAAGCACATGAACTGGGAAGAACATATAAAATGTTTGGTACTTAAATTAAGCAAAGTATGTTATGCCATAAGATCTATAAGGCAGAAAGTAAATGAAGAAACAGCAAAATCACTCTATTATGCTTCATTCCATTCACTGATACGATATGGAATAATCTTTTGGGGAAACTCTCACAAGAGTATAGACATTTTAAATTACAGAAAAGAGTTGTTCGTATAATAGCATGTAAAAAACCAAACTCACCATGTAAGCAAAATTTTAAATCGTTACAAATCCTTCGCTACCTTGTATTTACCTGCACGAACTTCTTACATATATTAAAAAGCATAATGTTAACTATATCATGAACAGAGATGTACATAACTACTATACGAGACAATGATTTCCATATAAATAATCATAATACTACATTATACCAAAAAGGTGTAGATTATGCTGGAAAGCATTTATATAATATGCTACCCATCAAAATAAAACAAGAAAATCATATTCAAAGGTTCCAAAAAATGTTCAAAGCTCTTTTTCTTCAAAATGTGTTCTACAAAATAGACGACTATGTAAATTTGTGTAATAGTCGTTAATTTATAATTGTAATTTGTAAAGGTTTTCTTTTATATGTTGTTATTCATATCTATCTGTAATTTGACATGTCCAACATCATTTTTATGATAAAAGGATTAAAATAAATACAAATACTCCAGTAAGGCAGTAGACCTGCCTGTCTGACTTGAATCGCAGTTTTGAATTTTAAAGATAGGTTGTATGGAATAACATAAAATATGTGTAAGGCGCGCCGGTATTGAAATTTTGAACACATTTAAGTCAATTTCAATTTAATATGACTTTACTTCCTTTCTAGGAGCTCTCATTTTTTTAGGTGTTTCCCGCCCCCTAAACGTGCAACCCGGGGCGCTTGACCCTTTCGACCTTAGATCCGGCACTGCGACATGGAAAACCCACATGCAATCAATGTGGAATAGAAAGTTAACAGCACTTTTGCATATTGTGGAATAGAAAGTTAACAGCAATTTTGCGTATGCGCATCACTACCTGGGTGCTGCGTCCCACCCCCATCCGTCGCTCACGCCGCCTCGCTCCCTTCAGACGTACCGTGCCCCCTTGCACATTTTGCTCCCGGTTTATTAATATACAGCCTAGCTTTCAGTGGCCTCTATTTAATATAATAAATCACTACTTTTATTAAACATTCTAATGCGTATATACATAAAAAAGAAACAAGTGAATTTTCTTTTTAAAAGTATGAAAGTAACGACGTTAGGATTTGATCCCGAGACCTCTGGATCAACTTTCCGATACGTTAACCACCATACCAAGCTGGGGGGTGCGGAATAGGCGCTTGTCGGTGTTACATATAGTTCAAGGAGTTCTGCGCGAGAGTGGGCCACGCCTTCTATCCACGTAGGCTCCTTCGACGGGAGCCAGGTCGACTGGTTCGGAAAAACAGTGCGTGGCTACTACTGGATAGTGTCCGTCCATACCGAGTACTGCCCCAACGCCATTTTAGAGGTGTAAGCTGACGACAGGCAATGCTTTTAAACGGGAAAATCGTCACTTTTATAGCAAGATTTCAGCCACAAAAAAGCTGAAAATTATACATTTTTTTTATTCAAGTGGTTTATTGTCTTACCCAAAATGCTCAAATGTTATGGTTTGTAGCGTATAATTTCTTTTCTCTAGGCATAGGGTTTTGAAAAACGGGTGTGGCTTACGGCTGTTCGGTCACGAGTCCTGTTTAAATGGCTACAACTCTGGATTTAATTATTATAGAACAATGAACGAGTCACGGTTGACATCGCAATAGGTCACAGAATGATAGAAATTTGGTATGCATAATGGTATAAAATATAGGGACAAAAGCGAAATTTTTGTTTCAAAAAGTTCCTCAACAAAAAAATGGAATTGTTACGAAGACTGATTAGAGTCGTAATAAACCACAGAATTATATAAATTCGCTCATCAGAACAGTATAGAGAGAAAATGGGAGAAAAAAGGGAAACTTTTGGGTACAAACAATCCCTCATCATTAAATCATAAGCTGCATCCTAAATACACCCTTCATCTCCTCTTCCCTTTCCTACCGGAAGGTCGGCCATCTTAAGGACTGATCATATAACGTCGTTTCCTTTCCTTGTGACCTTTCTTGTCTCCTGCCAAGGGTTCATGCAGTCCATCCTTCGTACCCTTTAGCGTTTAATTGTTTCATGTAGAAACTAGTGCCACCTATGGGTTGACGGATGAAGAAAGCATTGTGCAGGGAGGAAGTGACCTCGCGTTGAAGCCGATGGTGTGGGGAGGGTAGTCCCGCGGGATTAGCATCTTGTATTCCGTTGTTCCTTCCATTGTATCCGTGGAGTTTATTAGTCGTTCCTTTCATTGTTTGTTTATTCTTTCGTGGTATTTTAAAGATTATG
>JAGDQP010007785.1:0-28191 GCA_022664845.1 Lepisma saccharinum | reverse complement strand
AAAAGTACTTGGAACTACTTGGCTGCTTCCACGTTGGTGAGCGAGCACATTAAACCGTGCATGAATAGCGAAAAGTACTTGGAACTACTTGGCTGCTTCCACATTGGTGAGCGAGCATTAAACCGTGCATGAAATAGCGAAAAGTACTTGGAACTACTTGGCTGCTTCCACGTTGGTGAGCGAGCACATTAAACCGTGCATGAATAGCGAAAAGTACTTGGAACTACTTGGCTGCTTCCACGTTGGTGAGCGAGCACATTAAACCATGCATCGCATATAATAAAAAATCAAACCTTCTTTAACCCGCCTTTGCTTATTCAACATTGTGGACATGATTTTTGTAGCAAATAATGTGTCATTCATAATACGACGTAAAGCTATTAATATTCCGCCGCATCCCTACAATCTGCATGTAGTAATGAACGCAAATAAATCTATTCCGACACGAAGTGTCACGATTAATATGCCTCCACATGGCGCTATCTTGATCAACTAGTATGTAACGAAATAATAATAAAATATGCATTTTCACTTTGGAGTGTTAGTTGTCGTTAGATGTTTATAGAAGTGCGTGTAACCGGAAATAAATAAAAATTTATAAGAATTGAAAAGAGTTTTGAATAAAGCAATAAAACGTCGATGTTCGAGGCATCACCAACTACGGAATCGCAGCCGTTAATCAGGTTATTATTTTATTAAAAGCGACGCATATCATGTTTAACATTCACTCCATGTTCCCGCTTTCAACGCAGAAAGAGCAAATCGACTCATGTGCTTTTGGCTCCTTCACACTTCCGCTTAACTTATCGAATCGTGTACGAGCACCATCCAAGCACTTTCAACACTACTTGGATACATCCCTTTGATTATTCCAGTTGGATCGTGTACGCACTCATCCAACTGCTTGTTCAAGAATTTGATTCTATGTTTATTGAATCGTGTACGAGGGGCTTTATGAAAGACCTGGTTACTGGTCGGTACACGTACTGAATAAGGAATATGACCAAGAGCGCCCATGTTACGATTTTCGGGGGGGGCTAAGACCACCCATACACATATTGCCTTCTTTTTTGACTGACATGATCCCCACATTTTGTGCCATATTAGTATCATTTTCTCCGGGTAGGGGGAGGGGAAAGCGCCCACTTGCCCCCTAATGGGCGTCATTGAATAAGACCATGTAAATCATTGTCTTAAAAATACGCGCCGTGCAATACCCATCGAACGAAAGAAAGGGGAAAGCTCACGCAATCAAAGCATCTTGCAAAACGAGTACAACTGCGCAGTTGTTTGCATTTCTAATTATTCGTGCTTTTTCACTTGGAGTTGTTTGCCTACGATATCACAACCACCACTCCTATCCCACCACCTGCTGCACAGTTATTTACGCTTCTAATGCTTTTCAAAGGTGTCGCTATATTCGCCCAGTGTACAACGTCCAAAATGCTTCCTTTTCTACACCCCTTCCAAGGTTCCTTCCTTTGACTCCTTTGGTTTCTCAGCAAAAGGAAGGAAGGAAAGGAAGCATTTGGGATTGGGCCATAACCTTAGAGGTTATTAGATCTTTTTCGTATCAAAATGGACCAAAGATTTACATAAATTTGGCTGGAATAATGGTATACAGAAAACGGGAAGTAAAAGGGAATTATTGGTTGTTAAAATTTCCATATCTTCAGGAAATTATAACGTCTGAATTTATTAAGAGGTGTGGTTGAAATCATAATAGGTCACAGAATAGTATAATTTGGGAAGGTGTAATATAGGGAGAAAATGGATTTTTTTCTGGTCGCAATAGTTCCCTCATCTTTAAGAAACCATTATATCAGAGTTTGTAGGCCTGGTTCACATCTTAAGGCAACCGAATTATTCAGTTAACATAACACTGTAGAGAGAAAATGAAAAGATAAATGGGAAGGTTTTGATTGCAAAAGTCTCCCCAGCTTTAAGCAATTTTTGTGATTTATACAATTTGTTAATTTTATTTAAGGTCTTTGGCTCAGGCTGGGATGGGTTATGTAGAGAATGAGGAAGGTATCGACCAGAGCCTTTCTTAAAGTGCCATGCCGTCATTCGTCTGGTGAAACTAAGGGAAAACCTGGAAACCTCAGTCAGGATGATCGACAGTGGGGTTATAGATTCCACGTTCCCAGCAGTTGTTTCTCCAAAGTCCCTGGCGTTAACATCTTTTGTTTATCTATTTATTACCTGAGAAAGGCTATTAATGTTGCCTATACATTACAATTAGAAAAAAAAAATATTACCTGAATATTTCTAACAATTCTTCAGTATTTGAAACTTTATAAATATCATTCTCAACGCAAGTTACTGAAAACACAGCAAGATAGGAAAACAAACTCTAATAATTTTTTTTGTAAAATCCAGCTTATCTGTTGTTTATAGTTTGTAGGCAACGCAGCGAATCTTAATCTTAACACATTTAGAAACAATTCTATGTTCTTTTTCTTGTAAGACTGAAAACAGTCTGCACGAAAAAAACAACGCGTAACAAATTTACTTTTGGAGCGTGGATAGCCTGAACCGCGAGAGCTGGGCTTTATCAATTTCACACCAGTGAGACTGAATCAAATCAACCGTGTACATGCTAATATTTATTATTTATTTAAAAACAATTTAAATAACACAATGATTCAAATTCTAATTGCTTTCCAATGAATGTTTTACTTTCTAACTTTTGCGTACCATCCTCTATATGATCTATGAAAGGTTGATTGCGTGGTAGGTTGATTGATATGATCTATGACAAACCTGTATATGATCTATGAAAGGTTTATTGATCAACTTCTCTTACGACTCATTCATTGCAGTAAAATCATCAATAACTAGAAGCCATGATTGGTGTTTGCGTCGCGTCTTATTTTGTAAACTACGGTACGTCTTTGAATGTTACAATCATGGGCGGCGATTAGGTGGGGCGAGGGGAGACAGTTTGCCTCCCACCCACCCACTTTTTCCGACCATTCGACTATATAGTGAAAACAGGATACAAAAATTGCGCATTGAAAAGCGTAAAGGAAAAGGGGGGATTGCTTCCTGATTCTCGAGTAATTTGTCACCCACTAACTAGCAAAAAAATTAAACTTATTAAGGGTTGATGTCATTTTTTATTGGTAATTATGAGATGTTACAAAATTAATCTTTTCATGCTTGTTCAGTTCCAGAAATTGCATAATTCTACAAGTTCAGAACAGTCACAAAATAAGTGAGAAACTTCACATTTGCCATGGTCATTTGTTGAATGTGAATTATTATTTATGGCCTTTAGGTATCTTTGGTTTAGTCCGGGATAGGGTAGGGTAAGGGATGTGACAAGGGATTTGACCAGGACCTGATTGAAAGGAACAATTCCAGACATTTGTCTGTGTGACTGAGGAAAAAATCATGCTTGTGTCTAGTGTGTTAAGCATATTATAAGCTGAGCATTCACATTCTGTTTCAGTACAGATTTTGTAAAACAAACTATTGGTTAATAAAAATGCAGAAAGCAAAGTAGGTCAATGGAGCGACCGGGAATCGAAGCCGCGGGTCCTCCAGTTGCACGTTGCATGCCAGTGAACTGTCGACGCAACAACCGATTTCTCTTACATTTTGGATATTTCTTTGACCTGGAATTCCAGAAGTATTCCTCAATTAAAATCTTCACACAGAGGGAAGTGACTTGGCATTGTATATCAGCAATGATTGAATGGCTCGGCTGAGATCAGAGGAATATCAAATATACAGAGTAGTTGGGACATCGGTCACCTGGCAATCAACTGGGGTCCAGGCTTCGATTTTCGGTCGCTCCAGTGACTAGCGTATTGCTTCATTTTCAACATGTTACTATATAGAGGTCATTTGTGTAAGGAAGTAAATTGTTTAGTATTGTTTTTAATGAAATTCTACAGTATAACAACATGATACTGTCTATTTATACATTTATTTATGTATAAATGTTTAATATTTTTGTTTACCCCCGCTTCTTGTTAAATGTATAATTATGAGCAGCTGCCCATGCACAACTATATTCACTTCTGACAAAATCGTGTTTTCTGTATATGAAGTGATAGTACTGTAGTTACTTAAAGTTAATAATGTTGTTTATTTGGCAATAATATATCTGGTGTAGTAAAAAGTAATCCATTATTTTGCCAATAGATGGCTTCAGTGATCTGTATCTCGCGTTGTATAAGTCCGATCGGGTTCAACGAGATGGCGTTCAAACGATGAGATTTCGTACTACAAACACTGTTCAGATAGTTGTGATGAGTTGACTCAGTGTTGTGTGAGCGCGCGTCAAAATGGACACTAGCAAAGAGAAAATACGCTATATTTTACAGTTTTTCTTCTTTAAAGGCGAAAACGCAAGCCAGGCGGCTGCAAATGTGAATAGTGTTTATGGTCCTGATACTGTAACAGCCAATCACGCGCAATTTTGGTTTCGTCGATTCCGTTCCGATAATTTTGACGTCAAAGATGTACCACGCACTGGAAGTCCAAGTGTCGAACATGTCGATAAAATCATGGACATTGTCGCGTCCGACCGTCATGTAAGCACTGTTTCGATTGCCCAAGAGCTAAACATTGCACAAGAAACCATGTGGAACCATTTGCATAAGGCTGGATACACAAAGAAGCTTGATGTATGGGTGTCACACGAGTTAACGCAAAAAAAACTCGTGGACCGAATGTCCATCTGCGAATCGCTGCTGAATCGCAACAAAAGCGACCCATTTCTGAAGCGGTTGGTGACTGGTGATGAAAAGTGGATCACTTACGACAACGTCACGCGAAAACGGTCGTGATCGAAGCGCGTTGCGCCGGCGCAAACGGTACCCAAGCCAGGATTGACGGCCAGGAAGGTTTTGCTGTGTGTTTGGTGGGATTGGCAGGGAATTATCTACTATGAGCTGCTCCCCTACGGCCAAACCCTTAACTCGGAACTATACTGTCAACAATTGGACCGTCTGAAGGCAGCAATCGCCCAGAAGCGCCCAGCTTTGGCCAATAGGAGAGGCATTGTGTTCCGCCAGGCCACACACATCGATAGTGACTCGCCAGAAGCTCCGGGAGCTTGGTTGGGAGGTTCTTATGCATCCACCTTATAGTCCGGACCTGGCACCGAGTGATTACCATCTGTTCCTGTCCATGGCGAACACGTTTGCTGGTGAAAAAATCGCTTCAAGAGAGGCTTGTGAAAATCGACTGTCTCAATTTTTTGCCAATAGGGACAAGGGCTTCTATGAGAGAGGCATCATGATATTACCTTCCAAATGGCAACACGTTATCGAACAAAACGGCGCATATGTGACCTAAATCGGATCATTCTAACTATGGTAAGTGAAGCCTTCAATGTCATGCAAAAATAATGGATTACTTTTTACTACACCAGATATAATAAAAATCAAAGTAGTTTATTAAATTAGAGCCCGGATACTCATGTGCTTAATTTTTATCATAAATATGTAAATATGTGTTCAAAAATATAAAAATATGTGCTTAAAATATATATTTAATATGAAGAAAATGTTACAACCTACATTTAAAAACTAATAATAATAACACAGGAAATAAAGGTTTGATGTCGGGAATAATTAGGAGAAAGCTGAATTTTGGCCAGTTATTACATCAATACTAGAGGTGAATTTTCCAAAAGTCCACGACCCTCCCCCTATGCTTCTCCCACAATCACCCCCGAACTACAAATTTACAGACTTTCAGAAATTGTATTATATATCCGTAACCAATAGACATAACGGCAGGATTCTTTTTTTGTGATAATTCGTACATGACGGACTACAAAAATGTTTGTCATGTGTTGTGCGTTATCTCTGGTAGTTTTTCCGTAATTTAGATCAAAAGCGCAAAATAACGATATTTTGCTTTCAATATTTACACTTTTTGCGGTGTAACTTGTTTTAAACCACAATATCAAAAATGTTTGAAGTAAAATTTGTTGCCTGTTTCATAAGCTTTAAAATGATGTATATATCAATATGGTTTGAACAGTTACTGTGTTAGCTAGTGAGGAAGCAATGATGTACAACAGCGCGCGAACAATGCTTTACCTTCGCCCTATCACCCTTCCCTTTTCCATATTAGGCAGTTGTGAGCTGTTGACAATTATAACAATTTGTCTTTGCTGTGTAGTGGCAAGTAAAAAAGGTGATGAATTCGTAGCGTATTTTGATGCCCTTTTCATGTGATATATCACATCCCCATATAGCATGACAGCTTGCAGCAAGGTTGAGTCACGTCAAAGTGCTATGTGGATTATTTTCTAACAGAGCGTGGTAATCGATTACCGTTGTAAAGAAACTGTCAGGATCTTGTGAAAATTTACGTAGCGGAATGAATGCATCAAACTTAACAAATTACTTATTTATTAGATATACAATAAAAGAAGAATTGTTTATTTTGATTTATTGTGTGCTCTTAGTAGGATATAACTTGAAAGAGAAATTGTAATAGTGAAAGGGAATTACGGACATTATTGAGGTTAGTGTGAAATGAAACGATGGTCTGCATGAAAAGTTGGAAGGAAAAAGTACTATTCGGGTTCACAGCGCGTGCGTGCAGAACTATATAACCCATAATAGTATCAAAGCTGATTATAAATCAATGCAGACCGATAACCCATCTCATCTTTCAACTTTTTCAATTACCTCAGAAAGAACGTTTGATTTAAAAAGAAACAGCTTCATTTGTGGAAAATAATTCAGTGTTAAAACTGCATCAGAGCACAAGAAGTGTTTTCATATGGTTGTGACTTTAGAAATGAGGGAATATTTTATCAAGAAATGTGACTTACGAAATGATGAGTGGGGAGAAAGGGTCAGTGCAAGGCTTCTTATTGTGAGTAATCTTGTGGTACCAAAAGTAAAGTGCCATGGAAACGGTTGCAAAGATTTTTTTAGAACTAAACCAATTGGAGAACTTGTGGCTCGACCAAAATAGAAACAGGGTAATTCATTTGTATGTTATGTGACAACATATAAACCATTGACGGTTGCCAGTACACTCTGAATGAATTAAAAGATATTATGATACGTGTAACTGGTCAAGAGGATGGCTGTCATATACAAACAAACATCGTTAATAGTTTAAGGATCGGATAATTGTTTCAAATGTTTCTGGAAGGAAAAATGTACTCTGCTTATCGGATACGGATCATAAAGTTATATATCAGTGATATAACGACAGGAAAACTGATTCTGCTACTGGATGGTTAAGGATAGTATTAGATGCAGCCGACATCATACGAGAAGGCATACAGAGGATGGGTTATGACTGAAGTATATATCCACCAAGTCTGACGGGCAGAATCTCACTTTAGGTCTTTATGGAGAGTGTAACGACAAAGAAGAATGCTTCTGAATCACAGAAAGTTAACACGAAGTGCATTGTAATAAATCATACTATAATTGTAACTGTAAGACCAAGATTCCTATCGCCCATGCAAACGAGTCTAGTATTAACCCTTCACCCATTACATGAATCAAAATATCTATTCAATCTATTACCGTCTATTGGAGTCTGAGTATCATACCATGAAACTTGTGTTTACGTAACCTCTCTCATCAGTGCCGTACTATCAAATATTAATAGTCAAAGATTTCATTAACATGTGTTTGACAACACAGATGTAAATATCCGACCGCTGCACAATTTAAATATGCTATGGAAAGGATCCAATGTGTTACACCTAGGGATCCAATGTGTTACACCAATGTATTAACACTCAGGTAAAGGTACAACGAATTCAAAGTGGTTCTTTCAACCTTGAAGGTATCCGTCTATGTTAGTACCCAAAGAAAAATGGAGGAAGTGGCCTTAATAACGTGCTTGAGGATTTCAATGAACTAAAAGAGCTGTCAGTACTCTCAAGAGGCAACTCACTATATAAATATTTGCCCTTTAATTTGATGCAGCTTGTTGGATTAAGGCTCAATCCAAGTGGGTTTTCCTGCCTTTTTCGTTTTCGTTTCGCACTTTAATAATGAGTACAATTAGTTTTTCAGAAATGCTACTAGTAACCTCAGGATTGTGTGAAGACACCTTTGGGACAGAATAATGTAAAAGAATTGAAAACCGGTTACGCTGTGTTAGTAATTGCAGGTCTGATATTAGAATATTTCTTAATCATAAATACTTTATGTAAGGTGAAGTTGAAAATTATGCGCAGAAAAATTCACACTGCCGTGGACGGGAATCAAACCTGAACCTCCCAATTTCCGGTTAGGTGTATTATCCATTACACCGCCACAACACATCCAACACTAGATATTTGTGATTATAGACTTTTTAACTTTACCTCACAAAAGGTATTTGCGATTAAGGAATAATATGCACGAAAACGTATTATAATACCTGCCTGTAGCGATGCGTTGCTTTGACTCCCGAAGGGGCACCAGGATCATTGGGAGGGTCTAACTAGTTTTGCACGGTTTCTATCGATTTTTGGCCGGAAAACTGTTAAACTTCTCGATTGTGGGGGTAACACTCCTCGCAAAGGGTCTGTCTGAAACATAGTGGGATAATATTTAAACAGAATAGGCCCTATGCACACAATATTCACAACTCTATTTTTTCAAGTGAGAACACTGAACGGTTTGTGAACAACTTTTTAACAAGCTGTTCAACTAAATTTAACTGAGTTGAATTTATGGTCTTTTGGCAACTGGAGCTCAGGTCACCAAGTTGTTAAAAAAAATGACCTCTTCACATTTATTCCTCATCGAAATAGGCATCTCCTTCTCTATGGACAAAACGGACGAATTACTAAGGCGAATTTAATTATAATTATTTTCGTTCGGTAATAAAGTTTGCACCGTACAGGTGATAAAATTACCGTACCAATACGGTAATTACAATACAATTTTCATTCCTGTATCTTCCATTTCTCTTGCTACGTACTAGCATGAAGCAGAGGACAAAATTTAAATGCCTTGTGTTTGGTTCACTCCTCAGTTGCACTAGCCGTGACTACTCCATACGCAGGCAGCTCAGGCTGCGATTTCAAGAAACGAGGCCCTGGTGATATTTTATCCGAAGCCTCCCTCCCAGCCTGCGATAAAAAGCATCTTGTCTTAGACGGGAATCAAAAATACATCTAAAGAAAAAATCATTTTTTCAAATATTTTCTGTACGGATTGCCTCACTTTTATGTAAATTAATAATCCTCGTGCAGTTTACAATTGTTCACAAACTGAGGCTTCGGTGGTAGCTTGGATTACCCACAGGATACGCTCCTGGCCTCTTCCTGTACATGTTTGTAAATAGCATTTATGTCTCTTTTTAATCTGACTTCATCCTTGTGTTGTTTAAACCTCTCCTGTATACACTGCCTCACAGTTCATACACGAAACATTTTACACCACTCCTCTTTGTTCCTATCCCTTTAGAGTACTTTTCTTCTTGTTTCTCTCTAAGTCCAAGACACTCTTCCCTCCTTTTCTATATGTTTTGCTCCAATTTTTCCCAACAGCTTCTTGATTTTCTAGGTAACTTTCCCCCTTTCTATCCCAAACCATTTTTTTTTCAATTTCTTTTCCTTCTCCCTCCTTTTTTTAGTTCCATTTTCTCCTCATGGTCATTCTTCTGTCATCCTCACTACCGTATCCATTCTCCTTTAATTGTTCCCGAAACCTTTCCACATCTCTCTTCTTTTGATCTTCCGTGTTAATCTTCTCTATTCTTTCCTCCATGTTACTTATGATTTGTTTTTTAGTTATTTCATCAACGTCAGTCCTCCTGTGGCAATAAAAATCTGCTGCTCATTTCTTCTGAAACGATGAACTTACAAATCTCCGTCTTTCGTTTTCTCAATCCTGATATCCAAGAAATTTAATACTTTGTTTTCCTTCATCTCACTTTCCAAAAACACCCCTTTGCCGTTATCGTTGAGCTCCTTAATTAATATATCTAATGTTCTTCTTAAGCCTTTTCAAATACCCAGACAGTCATCAGCGTATCTGCAAAACAGTAGCAGTCTGTCCTTTCCTATCTCCATCACCATCCTTTCTCAATCATTCATAATCAAATCTGCTAACACTGGGCTTATATAAGCCTTCTTTCCCACGCACTATCTTGCCACCTATCGTACAAAACCCATTCTCCCATATCACTTTTCGAGCCTTCTGCATTCTATCACTATCCTACCGCCTCAATAAGTTTCCATCTCATTTCTTTATTCACTATACGCAAAATTTCCTATCTTCTTAGGCTTAGAAACATGCTTTTCACATCAACACTGATCATCACAGTACTTTTCCTTTTCAGCCTAATTCCTCTATTAACTTCACCACCTCAGCAGAATTTACCAATCTCCTACTTTCTTGTCCTTCTCTTATCGCCTCTGCTATTCTCTTAATTTTCTTTTCCAACCTCTGTAGCATGTTGCTCCTATAGTCCAAAATCGACCTTAGTTTCACCTCCTTGTGAATCTTTGGGAAATTATTCTCTTCTTCGTCTATAAACTTCTTTAATCCTCTCTTTTGCAATCTTCCACTATCCTCTTCCTTATCTTTTCTTCGTCTTTTTTTTTTCCTATTTTGCCTAAGCATCTGGAAGATGATTTACATATCGAAAACCAAATTCACACCTTGCCCCATTTTGAAACAAGATTTTTTTGGTAAGTTACACAATTAAACGTTTCCTTATTGTTTTACTTCTTCTGGTCCTCCTATTGATAACGTCCTCCACAGGAACCATATCTCAGAATTTTTTCTTTCATTCATCCTGTTCATCAGTCTTTTCTCGATGAACTTCAGAGTAAAGAATCTATCTGTGTACAAATTACACATGTAAACGAAAGGGTTAGTAAGTACTTACAAACCAAGCCGATGAAAACATACGCTCCTGTAAGCAGATTGTATTGCCTTAGACGTTTGAAGTAACATACAGCACAGTTTTTACAAGCACTTTGGGTTTTATTCTTTAAGTGTCTTAAAAAAAAACCATGAACATCGTTGTCTTCACCATTACTCTCAAACTGGGCAGCTCGCAGTTGCGTAGGAGTTTTCTACTGGTTTGCCAAACTTTTCAATTTGTTCTCAACTTGTCACCAGTAATTGCTGAGTCAAATCTCTTCAATTTTACATTTAAATTCTTTAACATTGGTACCACTTCTAAACTTTCTTGTATGTTTGGGTACGTCCTTGGTCAGGGGCTGCTAACTCTGCATTGAAACGATTCCCTTCTTCAAAACAGCTTCTCATCTGGACTATAACACGGTGAATTATGACACTGTGCACTTAAAGATTGTAAACGTCTGTATATAGCATTGCTCAATAATTCGTCAGTTGATGGCTCCGCTGGCATAGCTTTCTTTTTCAAGCATAGAGATCTCTACTTCAAAACCACACCCCAACTCGTCTAGTTGGACATCTATCCACTAGACAAAGTTTTACCTTCAGAGGCCTTGTTGCCTTCAAAATTTCCTCTAATTATTTTTGTCTTCTCTCTTGCCTTGCATACTAGACTGAGGAACAGAATGAATTAAGAAAACATTGTGAGATATGGTTTCTGTGGAGGACATTATCAATTTCATCAACTTTAGTTAACAACTTAGAGAATGTAATGTATGCCCAGGCTCTTACAACTTCTTAACGATTCGTAAATTCTTAACAAAGATTTGTAGGACTCTTTGCTTACATTATGCTTTCTACCTCTCTGCTCTGGATTCTGGCCATAGGAGCTAGTGTAAATATTGGTGAGTATATAGCAAAGATCCGGTTGGTATTTCGTTACACAATAATAATAAAGTGATAGTAATTTATTTTACAATAGAAAAAAAATAGGAATGTATTTAATTTTCTGGAATACTGGGGCAATGAATAGAATCACAGAATAAAGCAAATGCAATATAGTTTCATGCACAAAATATATTCATTGATCATAATACTCTAAATTGAATATTTCGAACAATTATCAATTACATAATGAGCAATAGAGCAATATATGTCTTCAGACATACTCATAGTCATACATTCTAACTTTGAATGTATATTCACAGTAGCATAAGTTGCAATTAACCACGACTCGTGTTTCTATAACACCAAGTTGTTTGAAATACATTTAAGGTGACTTTATCTTTTTTTATCCAAACAAAAGAGCTCCAAATATATTCAGAAAGCATTGTATTTAAATATGAAAATTATTTTCTTGGACTATAAAGTAATAATTCACAAAATTAGTTATTAGTAGCTTTCATATGCCACCCCTACTTCTCCCTGAAACTGTTCAGAAATCGAACGAGCTTATCATATTTAAAAAACACACCTATTCTAGACTCTTCCTAAAATATATATTTGAAAAGTTTACCATTAGCGATGTTATTAAGATAGAGCAAGAAACCATAAGTTTCCGCTGCATTAAATTGTCCCATCGCAATCCAATGTATGATATTGTTTGCAAGCTGGAATCGATTGAATACACATTTATGGAACAGAGTGTTGTTTCTGCGAGTCCCAATATATATTTTATTATTCTAAATGTATGTTTGTACCAAAAACTAACATTTCAAATATTTATTAATGATGGAAATGTTAACTGCTCCGAAATGGCAAAAAAAAAAATTTTTTCATAGTAGTACGAAAAATTTAAAAAAAAAAACTGTTTCCTTCCTTTCTTTTCCGGCGTTCATGTTTTTTTTCTTTTCTTTAACACTAGTCTACAAACTAAAGTCCCAGACCGAAAAGTAATCCCAGTCCGTCATTGCCCATAAGATTAATGTAGATTGTACATCTAGTGTTACTGTACAGGAATCGTTGCTCCTAGGGTTCATAGCAGAACATAGGCCAAACCATAGCACCATTTCTGTCAGCTTGTGTCTGTCCCATAGTGCGATCCTTGACCACAGACAGACATCACCAACATAATGAAACAAAAACCAAGATTCAAAAGTTGTTAAGAGATGGGCGATCTTATTCGCGAGATCAAGTCTACACGGTAATGTCTCGATCTTTATGGGAACCTGAGAGCTTTTTGTAAGAGGATAATTTTCTCTGAAATATCACATTATAAATAAAACGTTTCTTAAATTTTATATAGAAATTGCGGTTTATCCACAATGATATTGCTAATGAAATTTCTCGTTCACGAAAATATAGTTGCTTCTATAATAAGGAAAAGTTATGTGAATGCAAAGTATGCAATTTATGTCTATTGATGGATACTACATTGGGACTACATTGTCCCACATAGCAGAGTACGTCCCTGGGACGTCCCATTAAGATCCCATTACCGTCAGAATAGTCCTGCTCCCATAGTGATGTCCTAAGGACGTCCGTGGGATAACTCTGTGGGCAATACAAACAGTTCATCCCGTATGGATGTCCCCCGGAAAGCCGTGCGGGATTACCTACCTGGAATTTCTATAAATTAAATCGACCTTACTATTATTATTATTTAATTAATTATAACTATACGAAGGATATGCCTTCGTATAGTTATACGAAAGATTAATTATAACTATACGTCCCATGAATGTAAACGGGACTTAAACAGGACGTCCTACAGACGTCCCGATATCCTGCCAGGAGATCCGTCAGATATCCCTGGGACGTCATTTTGCTATGTGAGGTGATATACCGAAACATTTTTCTAGCCTATTTATTTTTCTTTGTCCCAGTGATTTAATCTTCCTAAAGTGAATGTTATGAAGGTACTAACGCCTAAAGACTGTCCGTTCAGGTATTTTTCAAATGACTTACTGTTCTTAGTTGTATTCTCTTGAAATACGAATATTTTCTTCCATTTCTATTCATGCTTATTACATGCAGACCGTTCAAGCAAAATTATTCATTTTCCTCTTTGCAACTAATATGTCTATTCTTACTTTCAGGTACATTACCAACCAAACTTTCTTCGGAGGACAAGTATTAAATCAATTTGTAATGCTTCACTGAGTGAAACTTACTAAACAAGCTATGTGGCCGCTTTATTGCTTTGTAGTTTATCTATTTGGAACATATTTACTTTCAATTTACGCTCTGTGATCACTTGCATATATGAAGATTGATGCCAACTTGATTTACCTACCTCCGTCAACTTGAACGGAATAGTTCGAAGACCTTTACCGAAAGCTGTAAAAGCGTACCAGCTTGTTTAAGACGTTAATAACAATTCACTCACTCACCTATTTAAATGGATCTCAACTTTGTTTGCGTACGATCTCTCGAGCATTTGTCTCTTGTAGCAACTTCCGTTACCTTGTGGAACCATGTTAAAATATTACGCAAGTGTGTGTCTGATGGCATATACTATACAGATAGAGAATGGCATCAGTTACAAAATAGTGTTGTGTCTGTGGCCAAAACTCTTCCGCTAAAGGAAGAAGTTCAAAAGAAACTCTCGTATGTAATTAAGTCTCTAGGCTGGCAAATGTTTACTTTAATTACATTTAATTATGAACGCTGCGGCTTTCGTCAAGTTCCTAAAGAATTTGTTACGACATCTCAAGGTGCTATTAATAGAGAGAAAATAGCTAGAATGTTAGTCAACTATGAAGAAGTGAGTACTTATCAACGTTTTAGGTTGGCTTGCACTTACTGTTTTGAAGATGTTATTCCTGTTCTATGGAGCCAACTTGAAAAAAGTGATCAACATACTGAACCAAAAGATAACTATGGTCTACTTCTTTGGTTTAACCGTATGAAGAGAGAAAACGCGTCGGTTTCTGAGTCAGACCATTTCCTGAGCTACGAGAAAGCCTTTGAAGATTCCGCTCTCACAGGAAACGAATCAGCAACACGATATTTCTTTCATAAACTGTCCCAAAGAAAGAAGGCTAATGAACTAATTGTCGAAACTGCAGAGGCCGTTGGTAGTGCTATTAGTGGAGACCTTTCGTACAAAACACCTTTCCCCGAGGATTATTTTCTAGGAGTTTTCTCTTTCCTCTTATCCGTCATGGATGCAACACAGCAAATAAAACTGTTAAGTGCTAATCCATGTTCTGTGTTGAGATGTTTCCTAGCGTGGCCATGTCAGAATCAGTTCATGGAAGCTTCGAAAAGTGTGCAATATTTGCTAGATGAAAAGCATTACTCAGATTTACTCTCATACATAGCCATCAAGATTACCACCGGTCGTACAGACAGTAATTATGATGGACTGTTTCAGATGTTGTGGTATGATGTTCCAAAACGGAGACGAATTAATATAATACGTGGATGTACAACACATGATCTACTTTTTCGCCATATATTTCTTCAACATGAGAAAAACATAAAATTGATGTTTGAAATCATAAGTGCTGAAGAGAAAGAGCAATTTATTTGTTCCAAGGAAGGGCACATTTTATGCGAAAAATTGAGTCATTATTATCCCCACCCCGCTAAGAAATGGGATAGAATAAAATTCCTTATAGAAATGTGTGCATCGTCTAAAGAAACACTTGTACAATTTCAACAAGGACTAAGTACCTCAATACACTGCAAGGTTGATACAGCTCGATTCTCTCAATTACTTAACAAGTTGATTAGGGAATATCGTTAAAAACAACTGTCATGTAAATGCTATACAACCGATAAGTGTTTCAAATTTAGAGACTTGCGAAAAGTTCCAAACTGTAGGAGAAGCTGTTGTATCATGAAACACATTTTACGTTTTCCAAATTATAGTTTTAGGGACACTAATTTTTCTCAATTGCATGTCTCTGTTCTTACACTTTGAACGTTGCTGAATTAAACTGCTTCAGTATTTCAGTATTTGGCTTCTGCTTTCTGTGTTTTACGGTGTTTTTTATTCCTTAAACATTTCCAACGAAGTGTTCCGTGGTACAAAGGCTCGTGTACCTTAAAACATGCACGCAAAATAGGGCAAATCAATAAAATAACTCACAAATAAATACTTAAGGAAATATTTTATTAAGTCAACTGTTTGTGAAGTGCAAAAGTGTGTGATACTTTAAGAAAGAAGTATTTTCATATTATTATGAAAGACCTTACGAAATAACTAAAGACATGATGAAAATTGTTTTAAGCACTCAAAGAACCATCAACAGGCCTAATAAACGCCTAAATGTGTGTATATTTGTTTTTTTTTTCTAATTATGTTTTCTTGGCGTCCTGTGCTCATTATCTTTCTTCAGATCTTCAAGGTAAGTATTGAAAGGTACAAGGTTTGCATTTGTTTCATGGTTCAAGAGGCTGAACGAAATCACTTACATGATGGCATACTGAAAATGTTACATGTAGAATGGAAATTTGTGTCAGAAAAAATTTATTCTCTTGTATACGGTTACTATTACATATGAAATAAAATAGCTATGGTAACGACGCTATACAACTATAATTAAATCTGAAAACAGTTACTTATAACCATTGATTTTTTTTTTCTTTTTCAATTAACTCAACATACAGCCACCTGAATACAACTAAACCACAAGGCTTGATACACAACATATTGTACGGAGTAGCTACTATATAGGAACATAAGACGGAGTCAGAAACATAAGACTGTTCCAAGTTACATTATGATCAAGGTACAACAGTCTCCTCTATAATTAATGAAAATGAATTGTTCTTTGAGTTTAAATGAAATAAAAAAAATAGCTTTAGAAATTATAATCATGGAAAAATAATACTGAGAATTGAAAATTCAGCACAGACAGGAAATATAAATGGTTGTAAACTCATTTTCTTCATTTTGACCTCGTAAACTCAGTATAACAATGGGAATACTTACAGTTGTAGTCCCTGTAGAAGTCACTTAAAAGCACACACAAAAAAAAATACAAACTTTTATTGATTTTCGAACTTTTAGTTCTTTATCACGTTCATAAAAAGAAAGAACGAACACATGTACACGAGCAAATTAATAAGGCGTCACGCAGCGGACGATACATCAATTGGAACAGTTGACTAACGTATTACGTGTAAGTTTCATGATGGGATCGTATAGGGATATGTATTGAAAATGTTGGGTAATTATGGGATGAGGGGAGGATGGAGGAGAATGCAGAGTTTAAGGTTGTTGAAGGCATAGTTCAGGTTTTATTTTTGCGCTCAAACCGTAAATGACAGCTCCCTCTCACATGCCGTGTGTTGAGGGCAGAACGTGTATTATAGCAACAAGGAAGGAGAGATAAAAATGAATGTCGTATGACTGCGTGTTAGGAGATCAGGTTTGTAAATGATGCAAAAGTGACGATGGTTGTTAATACGAATTTTCAAGGCTCCACATCTACCTCTCCCCCACATAGAAGGCATCATATCATTTGCAGGTGAGGATGTATATTACGTTATAAATGTGGCATGTACTCTTAGATCACTAGAAATATTGATAGTGACCGTGAGAAAAGTGAAGAAGATGAAACAGGATCTATTGCATATGTGGGCTCCAGTTGGGGGTGGAAGGGATTCATACAGACCAAGATGTTTATAAGATTAGGATGTACTGAAATACTAATCTAGGTTTGGTAACCCACAAAACCTAACAAGTTCAATAAACCCCACTGCAGAACCTGTCCCACTTTGATCCCAATCAGACCTTCGAGCACTCCGTCACTCACTAAACATACTCTTTCCAACACTCTGACAACTGCATTTCCTGCAACCTTATCCACCTCTTACGATTTAACATATGTTGCGCCTTCTACGTTGTAGGGAACCCAAACACCTCTAACCATCTGCATCAACAAGCACCGACACTCTTCCAAATCATAACTCCCTCATTTCCCCATGCCTCAACACATTTCACATTACATGAGGAAACCTTTCGTGTCAGTATCATGGAAATTCAAAATCCCGATTCACTCGCTTCAGTTCGGAGGAGATGGGAGCAGACGTACATCTCTATCCTCTCCGCCAACCACGAACTCGGCCTTAACTGCATGTAATTCCCTGTAGCCCTGTTCCTCTTCTCCGGTGCTTTCTCTCATTCCTTCAGCTTTTACTATTTTTGCTTTTGTTTTCTTTATACTGCCCTACACCTTTCAATGTTACTATTATTTTTAGATAACTCGCATCTATTTAGAACACTTGTTAACTTAGTAAACCCTACGCAGAACACTTTATATTATTAACATGCTTTATATATATTATGAAAATACACCATGTGCATTAGGTTCCGTGACAGGTAATAAGCATATTTTAAATCATCGGAAGTGACCGTGTGGTCAACTAATATTTAAAAAAAAAAAAAACTAATTCTATTGCTAACAATTCCGATTCTAATTCCATTGATCACAATGAAATAAATAAATATTTTAGATTTTTAATTCAAATTTTCATTGTCCCAAACCAGGAATAACTTTATATCATGAAGTAAGATTTGAGGAAAGTGTAATATGTAAGATAAAGGTAACAAAAATAATAACTACTACTAAGTTGCTGAAGTATTAGTAGTAGTAGAAGGATTACAAGTAGTACAACTGTTGGTGTCACCCACATATTTTATTCACCCTACGCCACAGGACGGGAAAATGAGCTAGTATATATCAGCCTACAAGAGTCAATTAAAACATTCCTGCAAACCTCAACTGCACCTTTCCCATCAAATTCCACATAATCTTCCTACATGTGGATGGCTTGCTCAAAAACAATCGACTTAAGACAGGCGTCCACATCAAACCTACCAACAGTATGCAATAAACCCATTTCATTAGCTCTCATTCACACCATACCAAACAGGCTTTCCCATACGCGCTTGCTGTCCGGGGCTGCCGGATCTGCTCCTTTAACGATCTACTCCAAAATTATTTCAGTACCCTCTCCTCAGTTCTCACCTACCGTGGATATCCCAATCACCTAATCCGTAAACAATTGGACCGTGCCACATATAACCCTAACTCCAACCAGCCTCCTCGCAAAGCTCCCTCCGCTTCCAGTCTTCTCACCCAGTACAACCCCGACCTGCAGGCCCTCGAAAAGCTCCTCAAACTGGCGCACCCCATACTCACTGCGTCAGCTGAAACTGAAAGAGTTTTCCTATTGTGCCCCAAAATAATCTACCGTAGACCCCCCACATCCAAACACGATTCTCACCAAAATTAGACCCATTCCTCCTGTCCCTCAAACCTGGCAAGTGCACTGCAGAACCTGTCCTATTTTTGATCCCAGTTTGACCTTCTAACATCGCATCACTCACAAGAGGTACTCTTTCCGACACTTGTGTATCTTCCTTCCTCATTTACCTCCTACTCTGTAACCTATGTTCAGTCTTATACGTAGAAGCAGCCCAACACCCTTAACAATCCGCATCAACAGCCATCGATACTCCTTTAAATCACAGCTTTCGCATCTCCTATACCTCAACACACGTCTTATCTCGGCTGCACCTTTGAGGAAACCTTCCTAATCATCATCCTAAAAAATCTAAACCCTGACACCCGCCATAGTTAGAAAGAGATGGGAGCTGACATACATCTCCATCCTTTCCGTCAACTATGAACTCCGTCTGAACTGCACGTAATTCCCTGCAGCGCTGTTACTTCTTCTTCTTCACTTTCTTCTTCCTCCATTCTCTCCGTCTCTATTTTTACTTTTTCTTCTTTTCCCCTTTATCTTCCTCCCCTATAATTCTCTACTCACTTTTTCCTTTATGAAGCCTCTCACTTACTCCTAGTATTTCCTTCTCCATTCTGTGTTTTCTCCGGTACCTTTTAGTCATTTTCCCACCTCCATAACCTCGCCACACTGTTACCCAGCCTCAGTAGAGAACATGCGACTCCGTAGCACCAGTCTTCTCTGTCCATCTTCTCTCCTCTCATGTGAACACGCTTCTGCGAAACGTCACCGCTTTTTTATTGTGTTTGTGATGTTCGTCTTTGTATTCTGTTACGTAAGTACCTTTTTTATCTTATATATATAGGGTGTTTCAAAAAGAATTATCCGATTTCAAAATGCTATATATTTAAGCTAATGAACACAGAATCTTGAAGTAACTTTTAAGTATATGTCTGAATACAATGTTTTACTTACAATGTTCACAAATGCCCTCCTCCTGACGAACGGCAAACATCTACTTAATAGTCCAACTCTGCCCAAACATGAGCTAACAGGTCAGGTGCTACTGCAGCCACTGCTGCTGTTATGTGGTGTTGCAGTTAGTCAACAGTTTTTGGCAGATGGGGACATACACGGAGTCTTTCACATAACCTCAAAAGACAAAAGCACATACATTGAGGTCAGAGGACCTTGATAGCCAGTGGTGCAATGCCAAATGAAAACACTGTTACGGGCATCTCATATCTGGAAATGTTGCAGAACTGGCTTTTACAGCAGATTCCGATTATTTTATTTACAATCAGGACGGAGCACCACCGCACTGGAATTGGCAAGTTCGAGAATTGATGAACAACCAACTTCCTTAACGTTGAATCGGCCTGCCGGTTTGACATTGCACCACTGGCCAGCAAGTCCCCTCACCACAGTGTATGTGATTTTTTTTTTTCATGTAGGGTACGTGAGACTCCGTGTATGTCACTCTCTGCCAAAAACTTTTGATTAACTGCAACACCGCATAACAGGAGTGGTTACAGAAGCACGTGACATCCTAGCTCATGTATAAGAAGATGTTTGCCGTGCGTCATGAGCAGGGCACATTGAGCATAATAAGGTATCAATATAATTATATCCATATTATGCATCTGTGTAGATTGGGTTTAGTGCCTCACACATCAAACAAGACACGCTCGAAATTTCAACACAGTCCCCATCTTCTGATACTCATGACGAAGTGCAATTCTTGGTTCACTCTTCGTCTACGGTATTTCTGTAGTATCTGCGCTTCACATCAACATCTAAACCTGTGGAAAATAACTATACCTAAGTTTTACTATGCTCATATGCGATTTTCCATTACGTGTGTGTCTACACTGTATCTCTGTACTACTTGCCGTTCATTACGTCACTCAAACCTATGAAACATGTCAACTTACAAGTTTCACTATTTCCATCATTTGCACTTTCGATTTTTAGATGTCAATAACAATGCGGCCTACGTGCACTTCTCTACATCACTCGAAACTGTGAAACATATGGAACACAATCTTTAACCATTTGGTTTGGATAAATATTGCTTCCGATTCCCAAGCTTTCCCCAGTTGTTGAGCCGTATGTACGTTCTATACCACTCATTCCCTTGCAAATAATTCACACGGACACTTCCAGAAACACATAGCAATAGCCAGCAATCCAAGGCATGTGTCATTAATACAGGGCTATTGTAAATGATCTTCCAGATTTCAAAATTTAATAACTCACGTTTATTCATTTACAATGACATGCAACTTGCGTTGAATGGAAGAAAAATCCAAAAAGTTTGAGTTGCTGGCAACTGTAATGTTTAGTTACGCATTCCGCCGCTAAGGCGACAGGAAATCAAGATGGCCCCTAAACGAAGACAGCAGAGCAAATGGATAGGACGAGCTAGCTAGTCGTGAGGATCAAGTTCTGCTTCCTTGGCCACCGCGGTCGCCAGATATCACTCCGTGCGACTTTTCTTGTGGGGTTATGTTAAAAACCAAGTGTATCAGCCACGCATACTAAACAACTTGACCTGAATTTCGAGTACACATTCAAGAAGCAGTTGCGTCTATTGACTTTCAGATGTTAGGAAATGTGTGGCAAGAATTAGACTGTAGGCTTGATGTGTGCAGAATTACAAAAGGCACTCATATTGAGCATGTGAGGTGGAGCATCACAAGTACCGATATGTATTTAAAGAAACTTGTTGAGTTTTTCTTTCATTTAACATCAGTTGTATGTAATTGTAAATCAATAAACGTGAGTGATTAAACTTTGAAATTGGAAAGATCATTTACAATGGCCCTATATTACGTTAAATGCGTACTCGCGTTGTTCACAATGTGCAAACATGGCGGCATGGGGAGAAATATTGTGTCACTTCGTGTTATGAATGACACGTATTCTGTTATAGAAATCATGGACTCAGTGTCGAGTTTACTTGGTGTACTGAAGGTTATGTAATGAGAAATATCGGCAAGACGCACTACACGTCGTTCCCGTATTGATATAAGAAGTCAAAATCACGGAATTGGTGGAACATCGAGTTCGATATGTTCCGTAGGTTTCAGGTGAAGTGCAAGGAGTACAACAGTATTGTGGGTAGAGATTGTAGCAGCAAATCACACTTTGTTTTAGGTGTCGGATTTTGGAATGATGAAAATATTAATATTGTAATTGTAAAATATTTGATGATATCGTGTGCGACACTATACCGAATCCACACGCAATTACTTCTTAGCTTGGGAGGAAAAACTGCCTACTTTCGAAGAGTTTCGTTGAATTAGCACTGAATCATTTTCTTATTTACTTTTCATTTCACCACTCTAATGGATTTAGCACGTTTCTGACAAGCATGCTCGACATTTTGTTAGAAACAAAAGAATGATGAACGATATTCTTTTGTTTCGTTTTCCACTTTCCCACTACAAATACACATGAAATTATTCTTCCCATGTCAAAGTAGACCTCTTTCACAAAAAGCAATTTTCATTCCCTACAAGAACAAATTTCACTTCAAGAGAACCAAACTGCACTATGAAATATGTGTGAACATGAAACCTTGAAGTGAATTTTGAAGAATATGTCTGAATATAGAGATTTCCTTACAATGTTCTCAAATGCTCAATGTGCCCTGCTCCTGACGAAAGGCAAATATCTACTCAATAGTCCAATAGCAAGGATGTCAGGTGCTACTGCAGCCGGTGCTGTTATGCGTTGTTGCAGTTAGTCGTTTTTTGGCAGAGGGGCACATACTAAGAGTCTTTCACAAAACCCTACAAGAAAAGATCACATGCCATGAGGTCAGGGGACCTTGCTGGCCAGTGGTGCAATGCCAAACAGGCAGGTCCAGGCCGATCCAACGTTGAGGAAGTTGATTGTTCAGCAATTCTCGAACTTGCCGGTGCAAGTAACGTGGTGCCCCGTCCTGCTGGTAAATAAAGTAATCAGAATCTGCGGGAAAAGCCAGATCTGCGACATTTCCAGATATGAGATGCCCGTGACAGTGTTTTATCATTTGGCATACCACCACTGGCCATCAAGGTCCCCTGACCTCACGGTATGTATATTTTTCTTGTGGGGCTATGTGAAAGACTCTGTGTATGTCCCCACCCATCCGCCAAAAACTATTGACTAACTGCAACAACAGCAGTGGCTGCAGTAGCACCTGACATCCTTGCTCATGTATGGAAAGGATTGGACTATTGTGTAGAAGTATGCTGTGCATCAGAAGCAGTCAATATTGAGCATTTGTGAACATTGTAAGTAAAACGTTATATTCAGACATATACTTTAAAATTTACTTCAAGGTTCTGTGTTTATTAGTTTTAAAAATATAGCATTTTGAAATCGGATAATTCGTTTTGAAACACCCTATATATAAGATTAAAAAAAGGTACTTTCGCTACAGAATACAAAGACAGGTGTATACGAACATCACAAACACAATAGAGAAGCGGAGACGTTTCGCAGAAGCGTGTTCACATGAGAAGAGAGTAGACGGACAGAGAGAACAGGAGCTAAGGAGTCGCCATGTTGTCTCTTGAGGCTGGGTAACAATGTGGTGAGATACGGAGGCGGGAAAATGACTAAAGGGGCCGTAGAAAACACAAATGGAGAAGGAAGGACGGAGGTTACTAGAGGCTTCCTAAAGAAATAAGAGGTTAGAGAATCAGAAGGGAAGGGGAAACTAATAATGATGATGAAGGAAAAAAAAGTAAAAATAAAGATGGATAGAATGGTGATACCGAATAAGAAGGTGAAGAAGAAGAAGACGAAACAGCGCTCAGGGAGTTACATGCAGTTAAGGCCGAGTTCATGATTGGAGAGGATAGGGATGAACGTCTGCTCCCATCTCTTTCTAATTGTGGCGGATGGTAGGGTTCTGTTGTAGGCTGGTATATACTAGTCGATTTTCTGGTCCGTTGGCGTAGGGTGAATAAAAAATATTTTTCAATTAAAAAATCTAAAGCTATTTATTTACTCATTTCATTGTTATTAATAGCATTAGAATTGCAATTGTTAGCAATTGATAGAGGAACCTAACATCCTGATAGCCGCTATGAGGATAATAATTCGAACATTCACCCACACGAAAAAGCAATAACGTTTCCTATCATTGAGGAAGTCGACAGGATTAACCTCAGGGTGAACGGAATTACAACAGACCCCAAAGATCTGTTGTAGTTGAGTGACAGGGTCTTAGAAAGAAGAGGATGATTTCCAGTTAAACAACGTATACAGGCAATTTGTGATGGCATACGGCCGGATTGCCTTCAACCCAGCTGAAAAGTTTTCGGCATGCCTCTACACAAGACAACCTTAAAACATCTGGGATGAGAATACTTCAGCTCAAAGCGGACAGATCTAAACATGCCTGTAGCGAGCTGAGATGCTTATGCGAGAAGGAAAATGTAGACGTGGCGTGCATCCAGGAACCAAATACGTACAGAGGAAAATTACTTAGTATGCCGGTCGATGCCAGAACGGTTTTGCCAGTAGAAGAAAATCCAATGGTTACGTCGGTTGTCTTCAGCAAGGAGCTCGAGGTACTGGTGCATACGGACTTTTGTGACAGGTGGGTTCAGTGCATGGAGATAATGTATAAAAAGAATAAATTAATACTAGTAAATATTTACTGCCAGTTCTCCCTCCCAAGTGACATATTTATACATAAACTGGATGAACTATTTAATAAATTTATAGATGTTGATATATTAATTGTGGGAGACGTCAATGCTAAGTCTCCGCTGTGGCACTGCCCCAGAACAGATGAAAACGGAGAGAAGTTTGAGGATCTTATCAATCAAAATAATTAAACCATCCAAAATATCGATGGCCAACCTCGAACATTTAGAGATAGGGCCGGGGCAGAGTCTAATATTGATGTAACATTAACCAGAGGAAACATAAGTAGAAAAATAAGTAATTGGACTGTCCTGGAGGATGAAACTGTGAGTGCTCATAATGCCATAAAATTTGATATAACAGAAATAACAATTCAAAAAGAAGATGATAAGGATGAAACCAGGCTGAAATATAATATAAAGAAATTAAACTGGAAATAATTTTACCAAAACGTAAAGCTACCACAGATTGAGAAAGGAGATAATTTACACCACTTAGCAACTGAGATAGAAAAAGCCACGTTAAAAGCCATAGAAGCAATAACCTCTAAAAAAATACTGAAGAAAAGAGGAAAAGAAAGTACTTTTGGCCAGCTAACCTAGAAAAATTAAAACGTAAAACGAAAGCAGCAAGGAAGAGCTACCGAGCAGCTGGAGACTACTTCTTAAGACAAAGAAGACTTAAACACATACAGAGACATAAAAAGGAACATACGAAATTGAAATTAAAGGAAACAAAAAGAAAACTTGGAACAAATTTGTAGAAGAAAATCTAAGTATAGATCCATGGGGGCTACCGTATAAAATCATTATGAATAAAATTAAAATAAAAAGCATACAAAATACATTAAAGGATGAAAAAGGACATCAAACAAATCCATGGAAAGACACAACAGAGCTCTTACTAAGAAAACTGTTTCCAGATGATAAACAGGAGGAGGATAACGAACAAAATAAAATAACAAGGATAGACTCTAAAGTAAAACCAACCAATAATCAAAACAAACAAGAATCGGAAATCAATAACGAATTAATAGATAACTTCATAAAAAGCCTTAAAAACGGTAAAGCCCCCGGACCCGATAATTTAAAAAATGAAATATATAAAAATAATAAAGAAATCTGGACCCCACATCTTACACGGTTGTTCCAAGAGTGCCTACAACAAGGAATATTCCCAGACCCCTGGAAGAAAGCAAGGTTGGTAATACTCCTAAAAGGAGAAGCCAAAGATCGATCGGACCCCAAATCATATCGCCCGATATGCTTGTTAAACATAATTGGAAAATTATTCGAAAAGGTAATAGCACAAAAAATAAACGAAAGAAGACCAAACATAGAAAATTGCAAGTTACAATGCGGATTTAGGAAAAAGAAATTAACTGAAGAAGCGGTGAATGAAATCTGTGACAAAATCAATGAACTAAAAACACAGGACTGGAGATACGTGATGGGAATCATCTTCGATATAACAGGGACTTTTGACAATCTGTAGTGGCCAGCCTTACTACAAAAATTAAAATTACTAAACTTATATCCACGTCTTTGGGACACACTAATAAATAGTTATTTCATAAACAGGAGGGAGGAAGCAGGAACGGCAGATGGCATAGTGGGCAAGGTTCCGACCAGGGTATGCCCTCAAGGGTCGGTATTAGGCCCGATTTTCTGGGATATAGCCTTTCAGCCGTGTCTAGTGATGTTAGACGGCATGCAAGACGTGGAGCGCGTGGTGGGCTACGCTGATGATCTGGCTGTGGTCCTGAAGGGCAATAGTCGAGCTGACTTACAAAACAGAGCAAATAAAATAGTAACGGAAATGACATCGTGGTGCAACAACAAACTTACTATTTCCGGAGAAAAAACTAAATATGTGTTATTTAAAGGACAACTAAATAGACTGAGAGGGCCTATAATTAAGATAAATAATAAATCCATAAAACGTGAGCAAAATTTCAAATACCTAGGAGTGACACTAGACGAAAAATTAAATTTTAGAGAGCATACCAAAATTCAGAAAAATAGGACAATAAAAATAACTCACAAAATAATTAATATAGCATCGAATGAGTTAACAATACCAGCTATACTAATAAAACATACCACGATGTCCAGTGGTGTAGTGGTAAAATAAATAGTACCAGGGCGGTCCCCTCCCTTCAGTGTTTTCTTATGTAGACATCTTCGTGTCACTAAAGCATCTGTTTCGAGACATTCGAGAATAGAGTGGCGCATATTCGGTTTTCATAAGTTCAATAAATGTTATCGTAACTTTCCAATTTCTCACATAATGCAGCAAATGTCGAATTCCAATTTGTTATATAAATAAAAGAATGTTCTGATATGCAACGTGCATATTAAAATCTTTGAAATAGAGGACAAATCAAGGGTTAAATATAAAGCATTATGTAAACTCATTTTAGTATTATGTAAACGTGTTAGTGTAAAAAAAAAAAAACTCTCAGTACACGTTTCAGAATGACTGCATAACAAATGGAATCTTTACTCACCTATCAGAAGAGTTTCCATATTTCCCTCTCCTTCCTTCCTCGTCCGCACACTGTCGAGTTCTGGTGTCATTCGCTGAACGGTGGTGAAGTAACCAAGAAGTAATGTAGGGAAGGGTGTTCCATTTAGAAAGGGGTTGTCCATTCAGTTTTATAAACATCGCACTTGCACTGAATCCACGTTCACACTCAGCTGTGCTACATAGTATTGAATGAACTGCACTTGTTAAGGGGACCAGGGTGTTCGGAACTTTCTTTCCGCCTTCGTCTCAGTATTCCCGAAAACATTTACTATCGTTCTTACATTAGGGAGACGAAATTGTGAACACATTCTCATTACACTCTCTTCGCCGTACCTCAGATTATTTTCACAGTCTTCCGGTCACATGTCAGGACTTAGGACTTCAAAATCCACCAGCAGTTTCTTATACAATTCACATTTATTTTCACCTGTCTTACTCTCAGTTTGGCTACGACATGAAGCAACAGTGGTGAAACAACGGACACTGAGATTGTTGATAATATTTGTAAGGAACTGCAGTCTGTTTATGCAAGCTATTTTCTTGTTACTTTTTAAGCAAACTCCTGAGTAAGTCATGCTCTCTGAAGCTTTTTCTTCTTGTCCTGGATTTTCTTTAAATGTTTCAATAACTCTGATAGTTTTTCTGATTAATTTATCAGTGCAAGTTACAATAACTTTTCTGTCCTGCAGCTACAAAAACAAATTTTCCAACTCTTCCAGCACATCATACATCAAAGCTAGGTTCTTCTAAAATTATTGATTCCATGCGTAATAACATACCGTGTAATTTTATCCTTTCATTCAGTGATCTAGCGCCATTTTGGCAGCAGTTTCGAAAACAAGTCATCAATGCTACAGACGAATTCCATACTGCAGAAACTGACCTAAAGGTGCTCAAAACCCACCGCGAATCTAATACTCTGCCAATTTTATGTAGTTGTACACTTACAGAAGCTGCGTCTCTTTCCATTTCATTCATTTGTTTTGTTGATTGGTTGCATAAAGCGTACAATGCGTCCATGAAACTTTTGAAGTGATTTATAGCATTTCTGTCAACAACAGAA